>CM076252.1:6576314-6806314 GCA_038380765.1 Odontothrips loti
CATATCCCGCGTGCATCCCGACCACCCCTCTTTGTCCACCTCGCTCTGACAGTCCTGCTCGCGGTGCAGCTGCAGTGCTGCTCGCATATCGCACTAAATTCTGATGTACAAGTTTATGCAGAGCTACAGACAATGTTGCAAGAGCGGGAGTTTTCTGCAAGATACTGTGCGTAATAACGCATAATTTGTCCCTTATGACGCACAATATTATGCATGCGCTCCCGCACATGCAAAAATTCTGCATAAAATTCTTTACAAGAATAGAGGTTACCAATGAGATTTTGGAGTATAAGAAACTTAAATGGCGTTTTGAGTGAGTTTTGAGGTTCGGTCCCATATTTTGCGCGCCCCCTCTGTGCATCGCTATTCCTCACACGTGCTCTTGAGAGTTTCCTCTCTAGAAGAGTTTTTGTTCTTCAACGTCCGTGTCCGAAGTCTCACCGGAAACCTCTATTGAAGTTGCGCAGAAGTCCGTAGGGAGGCAGCGGCCGCCGGAGGCCAGCAGAGCTCACAGCCCAGCCTCGATGGCTCACGTCAGTCGGCTCCCAGCGGGCTGTGGGCTCAGCCATGGGCGACGCGTGGCCGCAGCGATGGCAGCCAGAGGCCAGCCGGCAGCCGGCAGCCGGCCCGTGCTAAATTATGAACGTGATCGCAGCGGAGCGCCGCGTCCAGACCAGACGTCGGGTGGAGCGGCGGCAGCGGCGGCAGCGGCGGCAGCGGCGGCCTCCCCGGAGCCCAGAGCCCGGAGCCACCCGGAGCCCGGCCCACATATCAGCCGCTGCCACGAGTTTTGGCCCACTCTGATCCCATCTGGCTCTGTTGTTCGATTACGTTAAAGGGGATAGCGCCCGGTGCCGCGGTACCGGCCCGGCAGCGGAGTGAGAACTCTTCACCGGGAGCGTCCCGCAGGCCGCCGAGCCACTCGCGGCGGACACAAAATAAATTTCCGACCCCCTGCTGCAGCATTGTCGGGCCGGAGCTGGCTGGTGTGTGCTGGTGTGTCCAGCGGGGTTGTGCCGCCCCCGGCTGCCTACACAATGAAGAAGTCCAGCCGAGCCGGGTCTACTTCCGGATCCGGGGGTCCGGCTTGGTCCGGCCCAACCGTGGCCCCCAAGTCAAGCGCTGTTTGAATTGAATTAATCTTGGTCGCCGGCTGAACTGGCGACGTGCGGGACTCGCCGTGCGGAGGGGTCAAGTAGTGGTGCCCAGACGTGTGCCGGGGGCGTGCGGGGGGCGTGCGGGGGCCGTGGCCTTGTTAACGTGGTCCGTGCACGGCTCGCTCTCATGCTGAAGAGAGAGAGAGAGGGAGAGAGAGAGAGAGAGAGAGAGAGACAGAGACAGAGAGAGACAGAGAGAGAGACAGAGAGACAGAGAGACAGAGAGAAGAGAGAGAGACAGAGAGAAAGACAGAGAGAGAGAGAGAGAGAGAGAGAAGAGAGAGAGAGAGAGAGAGAGAGAGAGAGAGAGAGAGAGAGAGAGAGAGAGAGAGAGAGAGAGAGAGAGAGACAGAGAGAGAGACAGAGAGAGAGACTCGGGCTGCATGAGCGCGATACAGCCAACCCCGGCCAGCGCCGCCGCTGCCGCCGCTGCCGCTGCTGCTGCTCCTGCTGCTGTATATTCATCCCATCCGGCTGATTTTAAAAATGAAGTGAAACACGCCAGCCAGCCAGCCAGCACAACAGAGCGGAGCTCGGCGCAGCGCGAGCCGCCATAGCCCTGCATCATAAAGCATCCCTTTTGTCCTATGACGGCACCTTCATCCCTCCGTCCATTCCGTACTCTATCCACACACACATACACCCCCCCCCCCCCACACACACACACATGCACACACGCACTGTCCTCGAGTAATCATTGCATTTTTCAGACGGAGCGAAAAGGTGTGTGAGACGGAAAGTAGCAGCTCAGGTAGCGCCACCGGGCCAAGCTATGGGGCGTAACACTAAGCTAACCTAACCGATGGCATGGTCGCAATTTTTCAAATTAATTTTCACGAAAAAGAAAATCCTTTTTATTTGTGGCGCAGTTTGTCTGGATCAACCGCTAGGCAACGTACCGACATGGAAATGGTGTCTGATGGCCCTGATCGCGGTGCAGCTCCAAGGCCGCTAAGTGGCCGAGGACCCTCCGGACCCTCGCGCCCTCGGGTATGCAGCCCGAACTCGTGCCTGCGCTGCGGGACTGCCTACCCACCCGATGGCAGGCGCTCCCCGCCGGTGTGGGCCTGGGAGGAGAGCCTGACCCTGACCACCGCGCCGTGTACTTCGCCTTCTCGCTCGCACCTGCGCCTATCATATCCTCTCTATCCTCTGCACGAGCTCCGGAAGGGTTCTGCTCCTATCAAGACTTGTATCTATATCTCCTCCTGCTGGCCGCACCGCAGCAGCGGCGGCTCGCGGATACTACAATAACGGCGGGGTCATCGAACCGAAGACGCCGTCTCGACACGGAGCTCGACCCGATACAGACCGGAGCGCAGATGGAAATAACCGAAGGAAATAGAGTCTCACTGCGTTAAAAACAACAACAAAAGAACGGGTGTTGTCTGCACTTTTGCAGTGACGTTGCAGCGGGAAAAGAGGCAGGGACACGGGACCACGAGGTGCGCTCTCACTCAGATGTAGAAAATATCTATACTCTGAACGCGAAGGCAAAGGGAGAGTGTCGTGCCGAATGAAACCGCCCTGCCCTCCGGCCACTCGCAGGTGGCAAAAAGGAGTGGTGGTTTGTGAGCGCTCTGCCAGCTCTGCTGCGTGCCCCACCCCGTGTGCCCGCGCTGCTGCTTTCCTTTAGGAGCGTCTCGCCGCTTTGCCTGGCTTTGCCCGACTGAATGCGAAAGCGAACGGCTCTTTCAGAGTCTCTTTGCCGAACATACCAGCCGGCGCGGGGGGCTGGGGGGGGGGGGGGGGGGGGGCTGATGGGGTTGCGGGGGACTCCTGGGGGGGGGGGGGGGGGGCTCCTACGGACGGTGACATCGGCCTCCAGGAATGCATCAACACCAGACCCCGACACCTCACACATCACATACCGCCAATGTGAGGGCAGAGCTAGGGTGGATGATAGAGAGAGAGAGAGAGAGAGAGAGAGAGAGAGAGAGAGAGAGAGAGAGAGAGAGAGAGAGAGAGAGAGAGAGAGAGAGAGAGAGAGAGAGAGAGAGAGAGAGAGAGAGGAGGATTTGAGAGGACCCGGTGTGCAACACGGACACGCTCTGCTCGTAAAAGTGCGGAGACTATGACACTGCTTCGGACTGGACTGGCAAATGAGCGGCCAGAGCCCCGAGCCGAGTCTCTGCGGGCGCTGGGCCGGTCCAAAGAGCCACAGCCAACCCCCCTTCCCCTCCCCGCTGTGCGCGTCACCGCTTCTGAGGAGCTTAGGTGACCGGACCAGGGCCGTGCACGGCTGTTCCTGTGCCCGCCAGCCTAACGCCCCGGGCGCATTTTCGAAGGCCGCCAGTATCCCAGTGCGGCTACTTCTCCTCCTCCTCCTCCTCCCCCTATCCCTGATTTTTCCGCGCTTCCGGAGTCCACGTTCCGTTACCTGGAACTGGTCCGACTGAGAAAGGGACTGAGAGAGTGAGTGAGAGAGAGAGAGAGAGAGAGAGAGAGAGAGAGAGAGAGAGAGAGAGAGAGAGAGAGCGGAGTATGGATAGCGACTCGTTACGGACCGTTCGCGTGCCGCTTAATGAGCCATCATTCGCGTCTCCAGGGGTCTCTGGCCTGGCCTCCAGCAGCCTCCCTCCAGCAGTCTCCAGCGCTTCCAGCAAACGTCCGGTATCCCCCGGCGATCCCCCATCAAGCAATCCTGCTGCTGCTGCTTTCAACCTTAGGAAATGTCGATTGGGCAGGCGCGTCATTGGCGGGGCCCTCTTTCATAAAACGTCTCTCTCTATCTTTATCCCCCTCTCTTTTCCCATGCGAGTGGTTTCAGCCATGTGTATTGTGCTGCCCAAGTAATTTCGGCGTCCGTCTTCGAGGCGGTTCGGCGGTTCGGCGGTTCGGCTGGGCAGCGGGGGCGGGGCCACGGGGTGTGTAATTCGCTGATGATAACCTCCATTCACATTCGTTTGGGGCAAGGGGAGAGGGAGGGGGGCATTCATTCTGGCCACGTGGTCCTTTTCTTTCCATGATCCGCTCCGCTTGCGTCTTTTTCTCTCGCTCCCTCTCTCTTCTTTTCGCAATTTTTTATATTACTTTTCATCCATTTCCCCGCCCGTTCTCGCCCGTCGAGAAAAAGCCACGTGCCGTAAAGAGTGCTCGGAGCTTCTCAGCGCCGCTCTGCGTCATCGGCTCTGTTCCGGCAGGCCCGGAGGCCCGGAGGCCCGGACACCCTGAGGTCCGGAGACCCTGAGGCCCGCCAGGGGACCTGCCCAGGACCCCGCCGGACCCCGCCACTGGCCACCGGCCGTCATCCCTCAGAGACATAATAGGGAGGCGGGCACCCGTCGGGCACCACACATGCATCACAGGGGAGAGGAGGGGCTAGGCGCACACGTGTTTGGGCTCAGCCTGTGCCGGGGGCAGCCGGGGGCAGCCGGGGGCAGCCGGGGGCAGCCGGGGGCAGCCGGGGGCAGCCGGGGGCAGCCGGGGGCAGCCGGGGGCAGCCGGGGGCAGCCGGGGGCAGCCGGGGGCAGCCGGGGGCAGCCGGGGGCAGCCGGGAGGCATTGTGAACGTTGCGGTGTCAATTGGCTTTTTGTTTATCGTCCACGAGGACCCGGACGAAAAAAAAAATCGAAATTTTATAAATACTGAGTCTGCCAGAGCCTGTCGGTAGTTATCGGTCATTTACTAATAAATTACAATGTCATGAATTACAAAGTATACATAGAATACACTTCCTTTCTTAATTTTCGTTTGTTTGTGAAAATGACGCACTCTTCTTTGGATGCCGGTGCGACGTGGCGTATTGAGGTGTTCACGTCGCACACGAGTCGACACCGTCTCTCTCTTTCTCTCTCTCTCTCTCTCTCTCTCTCTCTCTCTCTCTCTCACTCTCTCTCTCTCTCACTCTCTCTCTCTCTCTCTCTCTCTCTCTCTCTCTCTCTCTCTCTCTCTCTCTCTCACTCTCTCTCTCTCTCACTCTCGCCTGGCCTCCCCTGGCCTTGTGTGGGGCCTTCTTGGTGGTGTCGCGGCAGCAATTTACGAGGAATCACCGATCGCGTCCTCAGCGAGGACTACAACGTCAACGCCGCAAAAACTCGTACAAATGAGGTCAAGAATTCAGCAAACGCTTTAAAAAAATCCTCGAAAATTCTTTGACGGTGCATCATTGTCATCGGCCCCCTGATAGAGTCCTTTGTGGGCGGCGGCCGCTGGCGTCCGCTGGCGTCCTTGGTGGTTAGCGACGCTCGGTCCAGACCCATCTCATATTACCGATCGCAAACTGAACTACTGGGGGACGCGCATTAGCTGGACGGAGCCGCCCCCTTGCAATATCGTGTACCCGTTTTCCAATCGCGGTATATCAACTCCCCCCCCCCCTTCCACTGCCCTTTCCTCATCCCACTCTGATTTCTAATTTTGTGCACTCAGCAAATGGGCCCGTGCGAATGCGCACAGGCTTGGTGTCGGTGCGGGACCGCACTCATTTGCACGTCAACCACACACACACACACACACACACACACACACACACACACACACACACACACACACACACCAAGGGCGGTCGCGGTGGGTACAGCAAAGCATGGGAGTCGTGCATGATCGTAGACAGAATCTGACACTCACACACACACACATCTCACATCTTCTCCATGCGATAATTCGCGGCGACGACATCCCCCGATATTACTACGACGCGTCGCGAGGGGGCGGTTGGGTTTCTGTTCAGCGCCGCGTAAGGGAAGACGACGCGCCCCGCGCGCACTGCTGCCGGCTATTTGTCAACGTCGGCGCCCCGCCCCGCCCGGCTCGGCCACGCCCCCCCCCCCCCCCCCGCCCCGCCGGCGAGGGCTGATGGTAATGATGCCACGAGGATTATCAGCTGATTGGCGGTGGGAGACACGCACCTTGCCCATCACACCTGCACAGTCGGCACAGCCACGCTGGAACTGGTGACGGCATGAAATCGACCCCTAATAAGAATAGTCACATTCATCATCATGACTTGACTACGAGAACTATGTGGGTGTGAGGCTTTTTATTTATGTCTGATGAAGTTTGATGGGAACAGAGAAAATCAAACAGACTCGCAGCTTCGCAGAAAGACGTGTAATCCCGACATTTAACACACGCGTCGGCTCGTTATCTTGTCTACACCTCCCATTCCCCTCCAGCCGCTCCGCTGATGTGTGCGTGTCTGCGAATGTGTGCGTGTGTACGTGTGCGTGCGTGTGCGTGTGTGCCTGTAGCTATTTATCGCATGCTCCCTCTACGAGGCTAGGGGCTTGCGTCCAATTCTGTGCCAATCGTGCAGCCGATGTGACACGGGCCGGGACTGTCGCCTTACCGCACCCCCCCCCCCCCCTCCTCCTCCCTCCTCTTCCCTCAAACATACCCCATCTGGCTGTGGAGCGGCAGCCAGCTAATCGAATCGCCTGCTTAAGCCCTGTCTGGTCTCCACACTCTTTCTCTCTCTCTCTCTCTCTCTCTCTCTCTCTCTCTCTCTCTCTCTCTCTCTCTCTCTCTCTCTCTCTCTCTCTCTCTCTCTCTCTCTCTCTCTCTCTCTCTCTCTCTCTCTCTCTCTCTCTCTCTCTCTCTCTCTCTCTCTCTCTCTTTATCTCTCCATCTCTCTCTGTCTGTGTTCTATCTCTGCCGGCTGCCCTTCACCGCTCTCTCAAATTGGCACTTCCTCCCCCCCCCCTCTATGTTTATCTCTCTGAGTATTTCTCTCTCTCTCTCATTACGCTGTGGGATCACACGACCCCGCCGGCCTAGCCGCACATAACAGTAAGGGAAGTGCAAGAGAGAGAGAGAGAGAGAGAGAGAGAGAGAGAGAGAGAGAGAGAGAGAGAGAGAAAATAAAAACACACACAGAGACAATAACAAATGGGTTTCGACCGCGCGGCTCGACTATGGAACCCGAACGGAACGGCCCGAATGGCGGGTGGCTGTGGTTGTGGCGGAGGTGTGGCCAGCCTGGAGCAGCAGCAGCAGCGGGCAGGCGCAGCCAGGTGTGCCAACAAAAGCGAGCGGCGTCGCAGGGGGGGGGGGGCGCTTTCAAGGGTCGTGAGGCCGCTGCGATATCAAGGAGCGAGGTCCAATCTAATTATCTGTGCCCCCCCCCCCGGGCCAGTCAACGAGATGGGACGGCCAGGGCAGCGGGGCGGGGCGGGGCGTTGGCGACGACTCTGGCCTCTATCAAAAATTGGCACATCCGACACAGTGCGCGCCCCCTTTTTTTGGCCTCTCTCCACCACCGTGCTGTTGGAAGGGCAGGCCGAACAGTGCGAAACAACAAGACTAGAGCGCCGCCAGCCGTCTCTAACCCGATGATGATCCTGATTAACCCCACTCCGACTGTCGGGCTATTAATCCTTTGCGTGGCTGAGGCCGGCTGAGGTCGGCTGAGGGGCCATCACATGTCAGCACAGCGGCGCTCAGCGGCGCAGCCACTCGACTGGTGTGCGGCATGAGTCCTCGGGGGCGGCACTTACCTGGCGGGGCGGCCTGGAGGGTTGACGAGCCCCTCAGCGCCCCTCACTGCGGGGGACAATGCCCGTGCTGCCGCCGTTTATGACGAGCTCCGTCAGGGAAATAATGATGATGATGGGAGAAGTCATGGGTAGCCCCCCGCCTCCGGCCCCGGCCTCCGACCGCGGCGCAAATGTGACTGCACAGCTCAAATGCTCGCGGGAAAGCATGGGTCTTTCTCATTTCTCTCTGCCAAGCAGCAGGTCATCTTTACTGCGTCTTGGATCATTCATCCACGCATTTCATATGTATAGAACAAGATGTGAAGAATCTATTATGCGGGGCTGAGAGTTGCCAAAGAAAATCCCCCAAAACATCACAATATGACTGAGCGAAGTATGTAGGTGTGTTGTAGAACGCGGCCAATAAGGCTTACCAAGAATCAAAAAAAAAGAAAAGGGGGAAAAAAGATAATTATGTAGCGGATCCGTGAAAAGAAGGCCTAACGCGGCCTCTACTGGTGCATTTACATGGCGAGAGGAGGGGGGAGGGGAACAAAAGACGCCCCTCTTGAAATAATGTTGATGGGAAGACGTGCGGGGCGCCGTGTTTGGCGATTATGTGCTTTGCTGCTCTACGAAATTTGTTCCGTTGTGTCAGGCAGCAGGGGGCCTTCTTTGCCCCCCCCCCGGGGGCCCCGGGCGGCTGTCTTCCATCGTCATGTTTACGGCCAGGTGTCGTCGGCCGCCCCCCGTCATTTGGCCGGAGCTAGTCAGTCAGTGCCGAGCGGTCGACTCCTTAGGGGTGTCCGGGCTCCGGGTGCCTCCTGTGGTAGCCGCCCTAGTGAGGCTCGGCCCCTGGTCTAATTGTAGGGAGGCCATGAATTCCTAACAACCGCATCGGTCTTGTCACCCCCCCCCCCCCCCCTAATTGCCTTGTAGTGTACCCGCGACCCGTCCAGCAAACACCCCCCGCCGACCACACAACACCCCCGGCCCCTGCTGGTCCGAAGCGGCTCGACACTCCGGGTCTCCGGGCCTCCGGGCCCTCCGTGCCTATCCGGGTGTCCGGGCCTCCGGGCCTCCGGGCCCTCCGTGCCTATCCGGGTGTCCGGGTCTCCGGGCCTCCGGGCCTCCGGGCCTCCGGGCCTCCGGGCCTCCGGGCCTCCTGGCCTCCGGGTCTTCGGGCCTCCGGGTCTCCGGGCCTCCGGGTCTCCGGGCCTCCGGGCGGCCAGTGTGCCGATCGGAATGCCAAACTTTCGGCATCGCATCAGCGAGCCCCCCAAATATGTATAAGCAGCGAGGATATTCCTGTGATTGCGGGGGAGGCAGTAGCGGGTAGGAGGGACTCTCGTTACGAACCGGAAATCCACCCTCTCTCTCTCTCTCTCTCTCTCTCTCTCTCTCTCTCTCTCTCTCTCTCTCTCTCTCTCTCTCTCTCTCTCTCTCTCTCTCTCTCTCTCTCTCTCTCTCTCTCTCTCTCTCTCTCTCTCTCTCTCTCTCTCTCTCTCTCTCTCTCTCTCTCTCTCTCTCTCTCGCTGCCTTAGGTGGCCCGGATGTCCGGTAAGCAAAATCAGACTGCTTCGCTGTTGCCCGGAACTTGCGGCCCCACCAGGGCGCGGGGCCCGCGGCACGCAAAGTTTCCCACTGAGTAATAAAACTTTAAAACTGGTCGGTAAACACAGGAAGAGCCGGTCTCGCTCGGCGGGACAAAGTAAATCGCAGGTTCACAAAGTTGCGTGAAAACTGGCGCGGACCACGCCTTCTTGTGCTCATCGTCCGCCACACGGCACTGCCGCGCGCAGCTGTCTTTTTGTCACGGTGGAGTGAGCGAGAGCAGCTGTGCCGGGCCAGGGGGGTGGGAGTGAGAGGGATGGGATTAGAGAGCGTCACCAAAACGCGGCGGCGGCTTTGCAAAAGCGGCGGCGGCCGTGGGTCGCCAACTGTTGGGCTTCCTCGTGCACGGCGTAGGGAGTTAGTTTTGTGGCTTGAGCCGCCATAACGTACTAACGAGCCCCAAGCGGCCGTGCCGTGCCGTGCCGTGCCGTGCCGTGCCGTGCCGTGCCGTGCCGTGCCGTGCCGTGCCGTGCCGTGCCGTGCCGTGCCGTGCCGTGCCGTGCCGTGCCGTGCCGTGCCGTGCCGTGCCGTGCCGTGCCGTGCCGTGCCGTGCCGTGCCGTGCCGTGCCGTGCCGTGCCGTGCCGTGCCGTGCCGTGTCGTGCCCTTGTCGGACCGGGCTGGAAGGTTCCCTGTGCTGTTCCCACGACCCCCGGGGACGGGGAGGACTTATCCACGAAAACTGCAAGGGACCCAGTGTCAGATCCAGGATATGCTCGAGCTCCAGGCGGGAATGTAGTGAGGGTTGCCTTCTTTTTCGGAAGGGGGCACCCGCCCCTCGGATCCGCGCCTGAAGGGACTTATGCGGGTGTGGCCACAGCCAGGGCAATAGGGCATAGACTGGCCGGGCCGGGCCGGGGGTAAACACGTACTACCCTACCACTTGCTAGCATGTCTGCCGGCCCGGCTCAGACGTCCACGGCCAGACAGCCAGCCAGCCTCGCCTGGACTCACGGACCTCACCGGACCCGGCCGCGAGTGCGGGACCCACTTTCAGCTGCCGATATCAGGCAGCAGTCGGCGCCGGCGGCCGGCGGCTGGAGACGCCCCGCCCCGTAACGCCTAGCCCGGCCCAGCCCCGTCCGCTGCAGAAGCCTGTGTCAAAGATTTCCTCGTCCGCCTCGGGCCGGGCTTATGTGTGTGCCTACACCGGGTCCACAGCCCCCCGTGCCCCCCATCGGCCCCCCGGCCCCCACGGCCCCCACGGCCCTCACGGCCCCCACGGCCCCCATGGCCCCCACGGCCCCCATGGCCCCCACGGCCCCCATGGCCCCCATGGCCCCCACGGCCCCCACGGCCCCCATGGCCCCCACGGCCCCCATGGCCCCCACGGCCCCAACGGCCCCCACGGCCCCCACGGCCTCCGGCCCCCGGCACGAACAAGAGTGGGTCCGGGCTGGAACTGATTCAATGCAATGCGAATGCAGAACGTGACGGATGCCTCCGAAGCAACGGGTAGGGGACGAAGGGAGAAGGGAAAAAGGTCGGCCATGAATTACGTGACGACATCTCAGTGGCGGAGGGCGGGGGCTGTCCGGGCCCGCCCTGGGCTCGAGAGCTCGACAGCAGCGCGCTCTCTCTGTCTCTTTCTGTCTGTCTGTCTGTCTCTGTCTGTCTCTCTCTATCCCTCCCCCTCTGCTCTTCGGCCGCGTATCAAATGCAGGTCGGAAGCCCGGCTGGTTGTGGGCAGCCCACCAGCCCGGGCACGCGACATATAACGCATGGCCTGCGAATATTGCTCACTGCCCCCCCCCCCTGCCTCCCACCCCCTGCCGGGAACGTTTCGTATTTCGACGGATATAACGCCTTTCTGTCTGTGCGTGTGCGTGTTTTTTGTTTTTATTTTTAATAAAAGGTGAGCTAGTTTCTGAAATACACTCTCCTCCTCTATGTGTTGCAGGCGAAGCGGTGGTGGACTCGGACGTGGCCCATGGCGTGGCCCACGGCATGGCCAACGACTCGCTGCTGGCGGAGCCTCGCGGCAACGACACCGTCGACATCGACAACGTCGAAGAGGTGAGTTGTTGGTCTCGGCCTCGGGAGGGGGAGAAGACCTTGTTCAAGAGTGATTACCCGCGCCTGAGGGAAGGAGTAGGAGTGATAGTTCGAGGTGGAGTGTCGCGTGATGTGACTGTCCCGGCTCCAGGCGGCTCCAGGTCGGCGTCGGCGGCGGGTCGATCACAAGATCGCCGGTAGCCATTCCTACTTCCACTCCCCGTCTCTTCCGGCCGCTTTCAGCTCTATAGGATGACAGGAGTCCGGGCCGGAGGAGCCGGAGGAGCCGGAGGAGCCGGAGGAGCCGGAGGAGCCGGAGGAGCCGGAGGAGCCGGAGGAGCCGGAGGAGCCGGAGGAGCCGGAGGAGCCGGAGGAGCCGGAGGAGCCGGAGGAGCCGGAGGAGCCGGAGGAGCCGGAGGAGCCGGAGGAGCCGGAGGAGCCGGAGGAGCCGGAGGAGCCGGAGGAGCCGGAGGAGCCGGAGCAGCGCGAGCACGGCTAAAGTGTTGCCGTGCGCTGCTGGGGCGTACCGTCCGAACGCCGTTTTAATGCTCAGTAAAGGCTTGTCTTGGCGACGTTAAATGCTTTAATGTCCGTCCGTTCACTGCCCGTGCGCGGGACCCTCTAAGTTCATTCGTGCGACTGAGAGAGAGAGAGAGAGAGAGAGAGAGAGAGAGAGAGAGAGAGAGAGAGAGAGAGAGAGAGAGAGAGAGAGAGAGAGAGAGAGAGAGAGAGAGAGAGAGAGAGAGAGAGAGAGAGAGAGAGAGTGAGAGAGAGAGAGAGAGAAGAGAGAGAAAGAGGGGGGGGGAGTGACAGATAGAGAGAAAAGAGAGAGGGGGCACGCTGCCGACGCTGCCTGCACAGTAGACACTTTTCTCAGCCGCAGTCCGCGTCCGCGGCGAGTCAGCGATTCGTGTGCCGCGCATGGCCGTCCCGTCCCGTCCATGTGTTATCTACCTTTCAGGGGAGAGGAATGAGTTTTTCTGCTCAGCGACGCGGCAGAGCGATGTGACCGATGTGACGGAACGCGGCGACCCGGCCAGCAATACTGTTTGGGACAGTCTCTTGGGGAGGAGGGCAGGCTCGATGAGCCGGATGAGAGAGAGAGAGAGAGAGAGAGAGAGAGAGAGAGAGAGAGAGAGAGAGAGAGAGAGAGAGAGAGAGAGAGAGAGAGAGAGAGAGAGAGAGAGAGAGAGAGAGAGAGAGAGAGAGGTTTGAGGTTTGTGAATATGGTGCTGGTGATGATGTCGACGGGAGAAGGGGAGCAGGAGGAGGAGGCAGGGATTGACAACACACCGGGGTTTATCGTAATGCCGTAAAAGGGTTCCATAATCGGCCGCCCACTACTCCAACACAGACCGAAGGGGCGGGTCGTCTCTCTCTCTCTCTCTCTCTCTCTCTCTCTCTCTCTCTCTTCCTCTCCTCCTCCTGCACACCACCACTGCCGCGGGGGGGAAAAAAAATCCCGAGCCGGAAGCTGGTGCTGCTGCTGGAACAAGAACTGAGAAGGGCCTAAGTGGCGCCCTCGCCCGCCAAAACGGCGGAGCGTACGCCGCGAGACTTGGCACGCGCTGCCGCCCTTGATTCGTGCGAAACGGCTTATCCGGGAACCATGAAATCCGATTAAATCCATTGGGAACATTGTCTGTGTCGGCAGTACCTCAAGTGCGAGTACGCCCGGCAGGAGCCGCCGGGCCCCGGCCACTGCATCGCCACCTTCGACACGGTGCTCTGCTGGCCACACCAGCCCGTCGGCACGCTGGCCGAGCAGAACTGCTTCGCCGACCTCAACGGCGTCGCCTACGACAACTACGGTGAGTGATGCCAACACTGCGTGAGGCCAGGATGCGCTGCCGTACACTCGCTGCTTCGCCGTGCTTCAGATAGAATGCAATCTTACGCAACACATAGCGAAGCTTGGTGAATTCTCTGGAATCGCGCAGAGCACATCTTTGAGAGAGAGAAAAGGATCATTCCAGCGCTTCTAGCAACTAGTTCGGTTAACAAGGGCAAGTTGTTACAATAAGACTGCTGTAGGACCTCGCGGGCCTTCCAAGCCCTTTTCGCCGCGATCGATTGAGACTTGATCCGCATTGAAGGGAGAGTCTAGCAGTCAGGAGCCGCAAGGGCAGAGGTCGGGCATCGCTCTCCCGCACAATCCGTCCCGCCCCCACTACCGTGACCCAACCCCCGCCGCTGCCACCGCTGCCGCCGCTGCCGGCAAACTCCCCAATAATCGGATCCAGACATTTGTCAAGAGCGGAGACCGCGTCCGTTGTAAAGCCTATACTGCACGATCTGTTATTTTTTTCTGTGCCACAGCAGCGCCTCTACTGCTCGCTTTTCTGTACGCACTGCGATGCCCCTCCCCCCCCCCCCCCCCCCGCGTCAATGCAGCCAATGCGACGACGCAATCATAGTACGGTCCGGGAGCAGGGCAGCCAACAGCAGCCAACAAAGGGCGGCCGACTCGAAGCAGGTGCCTCTGCCGGGCGCGGGGTCAGGGTCTGGGCTCCGACCCGGCAGCCGACGGGGCCCTAGCCAGCCCCCGGCAGCCCCCGGCAGCCCCCGGCAGCCCCCGGCCGCCCCCGGCAGCCCCCGGCCGCCCCCGGTAGCCCCCGGCAGCCCCCGGCAGCCCCCGCCAGCCCCCGCCAGCCCCCGCCAGCCCCCGCCAGCCCCCGCCAGCCCCCGCCAGCCCCCGCCAGCCCCTGCCTTCTCATCGCCGTTATCAGAGCCGTCCGAGGCGCCCGGACGGCGGCGGCATCGTCGGGCGCCGCCGTCGGCCCCTATCGAAGGGACAGGCTTAATGCCGGCGGCGCAGCACCCCACACTGTCCCCCGACCAACCCCTTAATTGGGAAGCCCCCATCAACTCGTCATCCGCGGCCCCCAGCGGGGCCCCTCTGGTATGAGGGCGCAGACTGTGCATGCAGGCGGAGGCCCCGGCAGGCGGATGCGCGGCGAAACTATGAAAAATTGGGTCCTGAGAAAAAGAAAATACCAGGTGTATCATTGGCTCCGGGCAGTTTCGGTTTTAGGCAGTCCCGCAAAGCACTACCTCCGTCTCTTTCTGTCTCACGCGTCTGGCCGAGCCAGAAAGAGACGGAGATAGTGTGTTGCGGGACTGCCTGAAACCTAAACTGCCCGGGGCCAATGATACACCTGGTACAGTGAAAAGGAATTGGGATTGGAGGAACGAGTTTGAGCTAGGGCGGAGTGGTGTGGTGGCCGCACCAGCCCCGGAGGCAGCCATGGAGGCAGCCAGCATAGCAATAACGTTAGTATCGGCTCGGCGCCCAGCCCAGCTCCGAGTGCTCGGAGTCCGAGTGCCGACACCCGGCCCCGTCATGGCGTCGTCCGCAGGGCTCAGCAATGCGAGGAGGGCGGCTAAAGTGCGACCCCCCCCCCTCTCCCTCAACCCGGTGCTGTCACGAGCATCGCGTCACATCATCGCAGTGCTGCATACCGGGCCACTTTGCGCGGGGACCCGCTCGGCCGGGTTATGTCCGGGGGATGCGGGAACCACAACCGCCCTCGGCTCGGCTCGGCTCGGCTCGGATCGTCGCAGTGAGTGCAGCCTCGTCTGCTCTGACTGCACCAAACGGCCCGGCCCGGGATGGATTCTCTCCTACTTCCACCCTTCCCCGTGATCCTCTCGCCCCCACCCCCGCCCCGGCCGAGCTGCTGGCCGAGCTCTTCCACTACGCCCGTGGCCAGGCTCTCTCAGGGCTGTGCTAGACTTCCATCAGCAGACCCCCCCCCCCCCCCCCCCCCCCCGAAAAAAAAAAACTCTTTCTCCTCCCCCGCAGTTATGCCGCCGTCAAAGAAAGAATTATTCAATATTCGAGAACATGGGTATGAGTATGATTCTCGGCGCATTTATGGGAAACGAAACGACCTCTATCGCGTTCGCCTTATCGCTCTCTTTGTTCTCTTGAGAGAGTGAGAGAGAGAGAGAGAGAGAGAGAGAGAGAGAGAGAGAGAGAGAGAGAGAGAGAGAGAGAGAGAGAGAGAGAGAGAGAGAGAGAGAGAGAGAGAGAGAGAGAGAGAGAGAGAGAGAGAGAGAGAGAGAGAGAGAGAGAGAGAGAGAGAGAGAGAGAGAACAAAATCTGGGATGCAAGAGAAAAGAGGGTCTGGAGCGAGAATCAACCCCTGACACAACACCCCGACGATGACATGACAACAACACCACTCCGGTTCAACGACCCGCGCCCGGTCTGTGCCCGGCGCTCGGCTGGTCCGCCTACGTGCGACCTCAGCCACTGCCACCGCTCCTAGCGGACACCCCCAAGGTCCCCGTCCCAAGCGTACGGGACGGACCGAAGGGAGCCCTGAGATCGCCGATCGCCCCTGGGCCCGGCCCGGTGCCAGGGCGGCTCTCCTCGTCCCCCGCAGCCCCCGCAGCACCGCGGCCCCCGCGGCCCCCGCGGCCCCCGCAGCCCCCGCGGCCCCCGCAGCCCCCGCGGCCCCCGCAGCCCCCGCGGCCCCCGTAGCCCCCGCGGCCCCCGCCCGCGCGGCCCCCGCAGCCCCCGCGGCCCCGAAGCCACCGCCACGACGACGCACCGCGAAGAGTCTGCTCACCCCGGAGCCCCAGCCGCCCCCATATACCGCTGCGCCGTGAGCTGAGCGGAAAGCCAGCCGTGCCGTGAAGTTGTTCATATAATTAGGTCAGGCGGGCTGCGGCTGCGGCGCCCTGCAGCGGCTCTGAGCGGCACTACTCGCCCCGCCGTTAGTGGTAATCTTTTTAGCCGGTGCGGTGGCCCCTCTCCTCCCCTCCCCTCCTCTCCACGCTGATGACTTCCATCCGCGGCGAACGACCTCCGCCCCGCCCTCCGCACCGCCGCACCCCGAGCGCGAGCAGGATGTGCTTGGCGTGCTCCGCGAGCCCCGTGTTCCGCACCCGTTAGCACCGCTGAGGCCGCCGACAACGGCTGTTCTGGGGACGACGGGGGACCCCTCGACCCCGGGCCGCTGCCGCGCCATCATCCCGCCCTCGCCTCCGCTCCCAATAGAGATTTCCAACGAGTCTCAGAAGCAAGAAGCTGAAGAACAGGAAAACCCTGCCAGACCGGAAGCCCTCGACAGCAGGTATGAGAAATGTTGACGCACAAGGGCCGCGCCAAACATGGGAAATAACCTTCGAATTCACTCAAAGCGCCATTCAAGTTTCTTATACCTGCCCTCGAGCGTTACCGGTCTGGAAGTGGTTTTGTTCTCTAACTTCCGTTCCCAATTCTGACTGGAAGTCTCTATAACACCACGCTGGCTGGCGACGCCGAATTGGGGCAATTCACTTTTCCCCTGCAACAGGGAATCCGCACGGGGCCGCACGGGACGGCCGGAAACTTGGCACGCAACTGTTGGACAAAGTGCTTCCGAGGTGCTCCGACTGCTTCAGACTGGCGCTGGCCTGACCTACCCTCACCGATGACCGAAGTCCACTCGGCGGCTCGGCGGTGCCGGTTGAGCTGAGTTGGAGGCTGTGAGGCTACTGCTACTGCACCTCCCTGTGGCGGTGCGTGGCGGCGCCCGCAGGCCTCTGCCCGCCTAGATGATAGCCAAGGGCGAGGAGGGGGCAGACAAGGACTGTGAGTGGCACCAGAGTCATCCTTGCGGTAATGAATCACGGGCCGTCATGTCTCGCCGAGGCCCTCCGGGAGGTTTTGCCTGCTGTCTCGCCGCCTCCTCTTGAACGAGAGAGAGAGAGAGAGAGAGAGAGAGAGAGAGAGAGAGAGAGAGAGAGAGAGAGAGAGAGAGAGAGAGAGAGAGAGAGAGAGAGAGAGAGAGAGAGAGAGAGAGAGAGAGAGAGAGAGAAGGGGGGGGGGGTGCAACCGAGAAGAGAGCAGCTCACTCCCGGACGTGAGTGTACACATCTCTGCATATAAATGAAGTTAATTAAAATCAACCTTTTCCCATCAGAGGAGAATAAAAATACCAAAAAAAGGCATGATTTGACGCAGAGTCCGGGCCATAGGAGCCTGTGGGGGCGGCGGGGGCGGCGGGGGCGGCTGCCGGAGACCGCTGTCAGCGCACTGTGGTCTGGGACGACACGGAGTCATCATCATGTACGTTGGGACGTGACATCCCAATTCGGCCGCCTGGGCCGTTGCTCTGCACCCCATCTCTGCGGCCTTGACCGCGGCTCGGTGTCGTCAGGGGCCTGCCGAGCCACAGCCCCCGCCGGGGTCCTCCGGGTCCGTCGGGGGCCCTCTGCTTTGGCGGGGCGGCCGATACATACATCATATCAGTCGCGGGCAGCCCAGCAGCCGAGACCAGGCGCTGTCCGTCCCGTCCTGTCAGCTGTGTCCACTAACTGTCACTTGTTATAGCAGATAGGGATGCCTTCTACTGCTTGTAAAGTTACTGTGTATTGTAGGTATTGTAGGTTCGCACTGAAACCTCGCTGAGTGTGTGTGTTTTTATGCGCGCCCGGTATGCGGCCCCCCCCCCCCCCTACTCATCCGCGTATGAGATTACCCCGCCTTTCCAAGACGGCACCAGAGGCACTGCCACGTCAGACTACACACACGGAAGAGAAAACACGGTTCGCAAAAATATACAAATAAAAAAAATATTTGCTGTTGAAAGTATCTGGCATGAAAATGGTGTATTCCCAGCCGACGCCCCCGCCAGCCCGCCTTCCTCCGACGAGCAGCCCTTATTTATATCGATGTTCTTCCCCTTCCTGGAGCTATTGCTAGGCAAGGAATCGAAGAGAGGACTTTGTTGCCGGACTGCCGTCTCTCTCTCTCTCTCTCTCTCTCTCTCTCTCTCTCTCTCTCTCTCTCTCTCTCTCTCTCTCTCTCTCTCTCTCTCTCTCTCTCTCTCTCTCTCTCTCTCTCTCTCTCTCTCTCTCTCTCTCGCTCGTCCTCTGCAGCCACTTACACACACGCGCGGCCGTCCCCGCACTCCATCTTGCCCCGGAAACAGAAAGCACGACGGAAATGCTCGCCGCCTCTCACTCTGCTTTGCGTGGCATCGCACACCTGGGTGCCATCTCTCTCTCTTTCTCTATCTCCCGCTCGTGATCGTAAAGCGGAGTGAGTGCGACAGAAGAGAACGATGGCGGACGCGACCGTTCCCGGTCCGCTCGGCACCATCATTTGTCACCCATCGGTCCGGCGAATGAAAAAGGATGGGAGGGGGGGAGAGGGGTAGGGGTGGGGAGGGGGTGGGCAGGGGGTGCCCACCGACGTAGAACGGCTGTCCCCTCGGCGCCGCCCGGCGCGTACGTCATCCCTATGCACTCCGCCTTGGACCACCAGACACCAGCCCCATACCCCTTTCCTGTCCACGTCTCCCTGCTGTAGTCCTGCGGCCCTGCTGGGACAGCAAATTACCTGCTAATCTTCTCAGCACGTCTCGCCACGCTTGGGCTTCGCGGGTGTTGCGGAGGGGGTTGGGATCCGTTAGGGCGGGAGCGGTTGTTTTGCAGGAGGTTTCCTGCGTCACGCTTCCCTTCGCTCGGGACCCTCGAAACCCCGCCTCGACAATTGCTGCGTATATTTTACGAATGGCCAATCCCACTCTTTTCTGTCGCTGCTTCACCCCCTCCCCCCCCCCCCTCCCTCCCACACACACGGCGGGAATAGAGGTATCCAATGAGACTTGGAAACGGAAGTTGAAGAACGAAAACTCTTCCAGACCGGAAACTCGCGAGGGCATGTAAGAGAAACTTGAATGGCGTTCTGAGTGAATTTGGTGGTCAGTTGCCATATGTTTTGCGAGGCCCTTGTGCATCGATATTTCTCTCGAGAGTTTCCATATGTCTGGAAGTTTTTTTGTTCTTCAACTTCCGTTCCCAAGTCTCATTGGAAACCTCTACTCCCTCATGTTCAGTGAGTGAGTTCCGGCGAGTCCCTTTGTGGGGGCCGGGTGTCCTTGTGTCCTTCGGGCCGCACACACAGAAGCCACAGCAAGGAGCGTTGGCGGGCCGCTGGAATTCGGCGCGAGTAGGAACAAGGGAGTGCCCAGGGAACGGGAAGGGCAGCGGGGGGGGGGGGGGGGGGGGGGGGGAGGGGTTCAGCTCCTAACAAACACCGGTCCCATCGAACACCGACTGAACTCGCACTGAATTTTTCCACCTACATTTTTTCCTCTGTTCCCTCTGAAAAATGCAATGATTCCACAGACGTTTATTTTCACGTGTTTCTTTTAAATGATTTTATGTTTTTACCAGCCTGAGTGCGTCACGATGCTGATGGTGACGTGGAGGTCGTTTGCTACGTTTTCTGCGTTCGCCGGGCGACGGCGCGGGCTTCCTTGGGCTTCCCCGGCCGATCTGTGGGCCTTTCTCTATCAATATTAGACCCTCGTAGCGCTACCCCCCTCTCTCTCTCTCTCTCTCTCTCTCTCTCTCTTTCTCTCTCTCTCTCTCTCTCTCTCTCTCTCTTTCTCTATCTCTCTCTCTTTCTTTCTCCATCCCTCTCTCTTCTCTCTCTCCTCTCTCTCTCTCTCTCTCTCTCTCTCTCTCTCTCTCTCTCTCTCTCTCTCTCTCTCTCTCTCTCTCTCTCTCTCTCTCTCTCTCTCTCTCTCTCTCTCTCTCTCTCTCTCTCTCTTTTTCTCATACAATAACGAGTGGCGAGCCGTCCTGTATGTGTGTGCGTTGGACGTGTCGGACCCGCAGATGAACGATGTTTTCGCCTCCTTTCGGATAAATAACAGCCTGGAGATGAGACGGATGGCCGCCCGGACTCCGCTGCGGGTCCCCTCGGGTCCCCCGCCCATATCCCGGAGAAACGACACCAATCTGTGCCGCGCCCGGAGGCCCCGGAGGCCCCGGAGGCCCCGGAGGCCGGCTCAGACCAGAGAGCCTCGTCATCCCCGCTCCGAACTCCGGGCTCCGCGGCCTGCTGTTATTGTCTCGTCACTCACGTCCGCGGCTATCCACGGCGCTCGCAGAGTACAGCGCGCCGCGCGCCCTCATCAGTCTTACCGTTTCCAGTTACCCCTGGAGTTTCAGACCACTAAAGTTCCAGACCCCTGGACGTCGTGCACCGGTCCAGAATGGCGGACGGCAACTTAACGTACCGAACAATTTGTTTCACAAAGCCCCACACCGAGGGGGAAACAACTTCGGTAATTCGGCGGACACGGTCGGGGTAATCCGGGGTAATAAAAAAGGTAATCCGCGGTAATCCAGACCAGATTACCGCCAGATGATCCGAGATTTTTAATTGGAAAATTCCGTGTAATCTGGGGTAATCCAGGGGTAGATACCGAGGTAATCCAGGGTACTCCGGGGGTAATCCGGGGTAATACAGCGAAAAACCAGGCTAATCCGGCGGACTCGATTTTTCCGAGCATCAAATGTCGATTAGGACGTGGGTTCTTCAGTACCGGAACCCCGGCAGTCTGACCCCAGACCCTGTCAGAGGCTGCTGTGTGTGTGTGTGTGTGTGTGTGTGTGTGTGTGTGTGTGTGTGTGTGTGCAGTGCTCCCGTGCTGGGCAGGTCGGCCCGGCCCGGCGTGTGGTGTTGGCCTGTGCCCCTCCTCGCCTCTCCGCTCCGGATCCGGACTGGACCGGAGCTTCGCTCAGCTCGGCGCCTTTGTGTGACGACAGGACGTTTTTCGCACGATTGCCTCCGGAAAGGCCTCGGGTTGGGTCGGGTCGGCAAGCCTTTGCAGGCCCCGGCCCCGGCCCCGGCCCCGGCCCCGGCCCCGGCCCCGGCCCCGGCCCCGGCCCCGGCTGGCTATCGGCTCCCGTCTGCTGCCCGCCGGCATGCGCCATTCATCCCCACAGCACACAACAGCAACAGAGTCCCGCGAGGATGTGATGTACTGCTCCACCACGGGGTTCCCGAAAGAGGGTTAGGAACGTCGCGTATTATCGCGGTTCCGTGAGCCACATAATGCAACGAGAAAATTATAATTTCATCAGAAAACTCCAAAATAATTACGGTGATTTTTTTCTGAAACGAGCAGATAGCATTTTTCTCGAGGCCATTGGCTGTTGATTCAGGTGGCTGTCATATTTTTTGTGCAGTCGGAGTTCCTGATCCAGGTTGAGCGAGACTAACGATATCGGACGCGCGTAAGCTCGCAGAGCTCTCCTCTCCTCTCCTCTCCTCTCCTCTCCTCTCCTCTCCTCTCCTCTCCTCTCCTCTCCTCTCCTCTCCTCTCCTCTCCTCTCCTCTCCTCTCCTCTCCTCTCCTTTCCTCCCCTTCGCAAATTCCATATTCGCTGTCATTGTTGTGCGCCCTCTGCACCTCGCCGACCCGTCCTTGATTGCTGTGGTCTCGCACAGTGACTGCTCCGCCCGCTCTCCGAGATTCGCGAGGGGGGGGGGGGGGGGGGGGGCATGCCAAGTGCTGAGGTGCTGGCCGCTAATCAATCAGGGCAACTCTCACTACAGCTCTGAGTGCGTTCGACAAAACAACCCCCCGCCGGGCCGAGGAGTGGTGTAGGTGCGGGCTTGGTGGGACTAGCACCCTCCCCCTCCCCCACTCCGCCTCTCAAGCCTATCTCCTCCACTCTCTTTGCACTGTCACACCCTCACGCTCAAGGTATACACACCGACGGGACGGATGTGGCTTGTGAAAATATTTTTTCCCGATGGCTTCCCGCCTCGCGGACGCCGAAACGTGAACAGCTGGCGCCGCAGCCACGCCGCGCTGGGATTGGCCGGGAGGCGAGAGGGCGGGCGGGACGAGCCCCCGGGCCCCGGCCTACTGAGTAACGACGCCACGAAATACTTTGAAACTGGTGCACCGAGTAAGACTTCCAGCTCGACGGAGAACAGTCGTCGCCGCTACAAAGCTATCGACAAATACAACATGAGAATGTGGCGCTTCTGCCTGCAGGCCGCAACGCGACGCGGGTGTGCCATGCCAACGGCACGTGGGACTCGTACTCCAACTACTCGGCCTGCATGGTGGAGCTGAGCCCGGCCGAGCCCGGCATCGAGATCACCTTCACCATCTACTGCGTGGGATACATCATCTCCACCATCGCTCTCACCGTGGCCGTCACCATCTTCTCCTACTTTAGGTCGGTGAAAAAAAAAAAGGTTTTTTTTTAACCAATTTTATTTTTCCAGTAGTCAAGTATTGATCTTCTAAAACTAAGCATGCATTCAAACCCTTAACTTTTAAAAAGCAAAGGTATCAAGTCCTTTTCAAAAAACGGGTATATAGTTGTATTTCGCATTTCCTTCCCCGGCCGAGTCCCGCTTAGCCGTGCCTCCATTAGCCGCCCTCCTCCACGGGTGGCGGCCCCCGCGGCCCCCCGCGGCCCCCCGCGGCCCCCCGCGGCCCCCCGCGACACTCCGCGGCCCCCCGCGGCCCCCCGCGGCCCCCGCGGACCCCCGCGGCCCCCGCGGCCCCCGCGGCCCCCCGCGGCCCCCCGCGGCACCCCGCGGCACCCCGCGGCACCCCGCGGCCCGCGGCCTCGGCTAGTAATGCCCGATGCCGCCATGAAAAGGTCATTAGGCGACTGATTGAGATTCGGCCAATGGGGACGTCCTGGAGGGCACCCGGCCCGGCTCAGCACAGCGGCACCCGCCCGTCAACACGCCCCGCGCCCCCACAACCCCACAACCCCACAACCCTCGCACCCCCGCGCCCGCGGTCACATCGTGGCCCTTGGCACGTGTCTGTATCCAAACTTCCTGCGCGCACGTGTTTTCGATTTCCCGTGTCGAGTCTCGGCGCAGTGGAACTTCTCATATCCGATAATTACCAAAAGTAAACCGATATAGATTATATTGTTGGTTCCCGCGCAGCTCTGCGTGGGCGTCGGCCCGCCGTCATCTCCATGCAAGTGCCGGAACAAACCGAACAAGCCTCCGGGCTTGTTCTGTTCCGCCACCCCCTCCCCATTCATTCAATAACTTTCATTCAAACGCTACGGGCGGTGAGCCTCTTGTACGCGCTGATCCAACCAGCCTTGCCCCAGGGGGGCATTGGCCGTGGGCGGAGGCCGGGCGGCGGCCATGGCCACTTCTGTGCCCTCCAGCTCCAGGCCGAGCGGCTGGAGGATGGAGGCTGGAGGCCCTGGAGCCGGCCATGCTCTTTGTTTTCTGTAGCCACGCACTAATGGACCTGCCTTGTGCCCACGCGCCGCCACGCGCCGCCACGCGCCGCCCACGCGCTCTAATTAAGACGCGTCCCCCGGCTCGCGTTCCCCGGCTCGCGCCCACCGGCGCCCACAGCGCGTCCACCGACTCCGTAACACAAGTCACAACTCTCGGCACGCGTTTGCTCACGTTCCAGCGAGCTGCACTGCCTGCGGAATCGGATCCACATGAACCTGATGCTGGCGTACATCGGGGCCGACATCGTCTGGATGGCGGTGAACATCTACCTGGTGAGTACGGCGTGCTGCCGCGTGCTGCCGGCCGTGTCATGCTGCTCATGCCCCACCCTCCGCCACCCGCAGGTCGAGTACATCAACCACGCCGTCGTCTGCTTCACCTTCGTGTTCTTCCTGCACTACACCTTGCTGACGCACTTCCTGTGGATGTTCGTCGAAGGTGAGTTCCCAGATGGCCGTGGAGGCCCTCGCCCCGGTGCCGGTGCGCTCAGCTGACCGTCCTGTCCTGTCCCTAGGCCTCTACCTCTACACGCTGGTCGTCAAGACGTTCCAGCAGGGCACCGCCAAGCTGCCGGTGTACCTCGTCATCGGCTGGGGTGAGTCAAGTCAAGTTTGTAGGTCAGACGACGTTTGCCCTAATTAAGCTATGCGAGGCCTTGTGTATGCACACTACTCGGCCGCCGCCCCCGGGCCTAGGCCCGCCTATGCCCGTCCCGTCGAATCTGTTTACACGTCACCGTTGCGTTGGGGGCCGCCTAGGCCAGCCTAGACCAGGGCGCGCCTGGCTCACTTGGGAACGCAATTGGGACAGGGGCGCCCGGAGGCTGGAGGCACGGCAACAGGTGTCTTGCTCCTGGTCGGGTCGGGTCGGCTCCGGGCGGGCGGCGGGGAGGCCGAAGGCAGCCGGAGCCCGGAGCCCGGCGCGGGGCGTCGTGGGCCATTTCATCGCCCCGGGGGACCCTATAGTGGAAACAGAAAGGGCAGGGCGGGATAAATTTATGCAATAACAGCCATACAGCCCGTGCTGCGCTATCTCTCGCTATCTCTCCGTGGCCCCGCCAATCCGAGAGGAGGCCCAAGTTTATACTGGGCCGTTGCTGTGCTTTGTGGAGACCTCGCGCACTCCCACTCGCGCTGTAAAAAAGTACGACGCTTCCTTGACGAGCTCGGGCCTGGAGACGCTCTTCACTGTTAGAAGAAAAACAAAAACCAATTCGCCCACGAAAAATACAAATAAAAATTTCGCTGGAGTTTTTCGCGCAAATTTTTCGCTGGTCCAGCGAATTCTCACCTTCGAGAACGCGGCATGAGATTATTTTTTCCCTGAGACAGCAAATTTTTCGCTCACTCAGCAAAAACTTTTGTCCGGATGAGCTAATTATTTGCTGGATTACCGAAAAAATCTGGATGTACGCGTATTTAGCGAACAATATTTTTCCGTGTATCTTTTCGACTGTACTTTAAAATACTGCCCTTCTGGAATGCACATGCTGCTTCGCGGTCTGTGTGGCAGGGCTGCCCTTCGTCATCGTCGTGGCCTGGGTCATCACCCGGCTCATGCACCCGCCCACGCACCTGGGCGGCAGCCCCGGCGTGTACGACTTCAACAGCAACGACTGCCCCTGGGTGGGCAGCCACTGGTCCGACTGGATCTTTCAGGGCCCCTGCATCGCCGTCCTCGCCACCAACAGCATCTTCTTGGTCTTCATCATGTATGTAAGTACACCGAGGCCGTTAGCCAGGTCCATAAGAAGCCGACGGTCGACGTTCATAACCGGAGGCCGGCGGGGCCCGAGACGCTCAGGATACACAATTAAATTCCTCCGAAGAAAGTCTTTGTGATACGCAGAACATAAATGCTTCGTAGGATTCCTTCGTCTTACAAAGCATTTCTTCGCAGCCGGCGAAGAACTTCTTAGTTAACGCGAAGGAATCCGTACGAGGCCTTCATTTTCTTCGTAGGATTTTCACAGTGTGAGGAGCGACCTATGGCCGGGGGGCTCCCAGTCCTTGTGTCGGAATCAATCATGGAGAAGGGCTTCCTACCGGCTTTTGTTGCCGAATCGCGGCCCATTATGACGAGTCCTGGGGGAGCAGAAGTAGGCCGCTCGCAGCTCAGAGAGCCGTCCGTCCTCGGACCAGAGCTGGCCGGTGATTGTGTGTCCAGGAAACCATCTGTTCTCGTTCACGGCCCTTGATCAGTCCCAGCATCGTTAGCCGGGATCCCGTGACGCGTGTAATCGATGTCATTTGTTCCGCGAACAGACGCGAAAAATCAGTCGGGCGGATCGCGACGTGAGTGGAACTGTCTGTGGGAATCGAACCCACCGGAGCCCTGCAGTGCCCCACGCCCACGAGGGCCCGAGCCGCCGCGCACTTCACTTTCCAAGACCACGAATGATTTTTCAAAGAAGCTCACGTGGTTCCTGAACGCTCTCCAAGCCAAGTCCACCCCAGACTTCCGTGCTCCACCTGGCCGCGGGTTCGAGTACCGCCGGGGGATTGTATAGCCATTTTTTAGGGCGGACACGCCGGCCTCGGCCTGCACTCTACGCATAGCCGCGTGCTCTCTAGCCTTTTATTTCTCCCATGGTGAGAGAGAGAAAGATAGGGAGAAAGGGGGGAGAGAGAGAGAGAGAGAGAGAGAGAGAGAGAGAGAGAGAGAGAGAGAGAGAGAGAGAGAGAGAGAGAGAGGGACAGACAGTCAGAGAGAGAGAGAGAGAGAGAGAGAGAGAGAGAGAGAGAGAAAAGGGTGGAGGGAGCAGACAACGCGCTCAGCACCTTCGACGGAAGGCTTAGACTGTAAACTTGATGAGAGCGCGGGATTTCCTCGGTGCGAGCCCGCAAAGACGTACCGAGCGTGCCGAGGCTTGCAGGCTTCGGGAGGGGGTGGGGGTGGGGGTGGGGGGAGGGGGAGAGTGGAGGGGTGTTGTTATCTTAGCCGGTCATAAAGCCCCCTGCCGCTGCGCCGCGGCCTCGGCCGGCTCGGCTGTTTATATGCGGCCACGAACACCTTTGCGCCCCCCCCCCCCCCGATCCCCCGCCCTTCTGCTGTTCCCCACCCCCCACTACCCCGCACTACCCCATTTCTTTTCGACCCTATCCCGCACCCGCCCTGCTCCCACCCTCCTCATACGCGACCTCCACTGGGACTGCCCAAACTACAAGGACCACTCTCTAGCTAGACTTGCCCCCCCCCCCCCCCAGCTCTGACCCGAGCACGGCCAAACACCGTTCACCCCTTTTACTTACCGTTGATCCGCTCGCTCCGTCTCTCTCGGTGGCGCTCACACGTCACGCTGTCGCTCTTTGTCATTCGCGGGGACGGGGCGGGGAGCCCGAGGCGAGAGGGGCGACGGGGCCGGCCGGGGTGCGGATCCCAGTCCCAAAGTCATGGCGACCAAAAGCAGCGGGAGCCGTTCCGCCGCAGTTTATTCAAGCCCCCCCCCCCCCCCCGCCCGGCTGGGAGGGGGGGGGGGGGTCGTGTTGCCGTTTCACAAAGCTCTGCGTGGCGCGGCGTGGCGCGGCGTGGCGCGGCGTTTACCCGATTATTGTACCGTAATCCGGCGAAAGGCCTGGCAGCGTGCTCCGAAGGATGAAATTGTGTCGTAAATGCTGCGCGGGGCCGCGGGAAGGCGGCCGGGCGGCGAGTTCTGATATGAAAAATAGCGGTGGTGGCGCGCGTGGCTTGTCCCCCCCCCTCCCCTCCCCCCGTCCCCTCCTCGCAGTGTGTCTCTGTAATAAAACGCTCACCTTTAAACGACGTTTACGGCCACTCACGCCCTAACGCGATTTTCGCATGGTATTAATGAGCGCGCGGTATAGCGCCGGCGGGACTTGAGGCGCGCGCGTGTGTGTGTGTGTGTGCGCTTGTGTGTGTGTGTGTGTGTGCGTGTGCATGTGTGCGTCGTAGGCGTGTGAGTGGCCGGCCTGGAGAAAGCGGATGTTATTGTTGCGCTTGAACTTCGTTCACCGGCAGTTTCCTGCGGCTGGGCTGCTGCCCTGCGGTCCTTATAGCTGTCCCCCCCCCCCTCCCCCCGGTGGACCCCGGAGAGCGCTTTATATTAGACCGACCGTGTTCACCCCCCCCCCCTCCCCTTTCCCCCTCCACAGAGCTGGCCCCACTATCCGCATAGAAGCATGCGGAAATCGCGGGACACGGCGCCAACGGCACGAGGTGCTGCTCCTTTTATGAGAAAGTGCGCCTGCAGCGGCCGCCACACGGGCCGTGTTGTGCCGCGCCGCGCCGCGCCGCGCTGGGTTCCGTCTCTGGACTTTTGCGCCGTGGCGGACGCGGCGAAGCGCCGAATAAAGAATATATAAAATGCACAGTGAAGCGATGTGGGAGGCGCGGCAAGGCGGGAGTCGGGGTGCGTAGACCTGATCGAGTTACTCACGCCTGAACAGAGAAAGTGGGAGGGGGGGGGGGGGGGAACTCGAAATCACCACGACGACACGAACTACCTCACTTCAACCTCTCATCACCACGACGTCACCTACCTCTCACCTCACCTCACCTCACCTCACCTCACCTCACCTCACCTCACCGCGACCGTCGGCATTGCTTAACCTACATCGGCCAGAGCCTTAGCGAACACGGCCCCTGCTAGGTAGGCAATCCCGACTTGACTACTCACGCGTGTCTTGCGGGCTGGCCTACCCTGGCAATGGCAGGCGCTCGCCGTCACAAAGTCCTCAACCGGGACTCTGTGACTGTTCGCTGTTTTCCTTCATGGCTTCGTTCATGGCCAATGAGGCACCCATCACGCCGAGGAGGGCCTTTGCGGCTAACGGCAGACGCCCCCAGACCCCTCGCGGGGCCTCGCCCTTACCAACCCCTGGCCCCCGGCCCGCCACCTAAATGCATCGCTCTGCAGAGCGGCTAGACGTCCGCTGTTCTGTTTCGAGTAATGGCGCCGCTGTGCTGGGGCCGGGTGGGGCCGGGCCGGGGGCCGTGCCTGACCTGGGCCTACCTCAACACGGACCGGCATGGCCTGGCCTCTGGCTAAGGGCCGGCCCCAGCGCGGGGCCCCGGCCCCGTCCCCAGCTAGAAAGAGCATCCCCGACCACACCACGCCTCGCACCGCTGCAGCGGCCATGGAGCGGCACTGTGTCTTCATTAACGCGGCAACCAGGGGGGGGGGGGGGGGGAGTAAAGGCTGGGGTCACCCTGACATTTTGAAAAGCGCACCGTGTGCCATCCTATCCTATTCTCTCCTATCTCAGACTAGCCGGAGCAGAGCAGACGGCGCTGCTGGGGGCGACGCCAGCCCCCCCCCCCTGCACCAACGCCCTCTGGCTTAACAAAATAAAAGCCGACAACAACAACAACGGCCACGATGTCTCCCTCTCATGAACCCGAGCCGGCCGGGGGGGGGGGGGGGGGGGCCGGAGGCGGTGACCAACACTCTCCTCGGACAAACGCGACATTATTACGCGTATTCTTTGCCCCCCCCCCCCCCTTCTACCCACCCGGCGCAATGAATACAAAACTCAGAGTGTCCAGAGGGGCCAGAGGCCAGCCGGGCACAGCCGTTGGAGCCTCGCGACGCTGCTGCCTGCCTGCCTGCCTGCCTGCCTGCCTGCCGACTCCATTTGCATTCGACTTGAATATGAAAAAATTAGCTGCCGCCTGCCTACCCACTCTGCCGATATCTCTCTCTCTCTCTCTCTCTCTCTCTCTCTCTCTCTCTCTCTCTCTCTCTCTCTCTCTCTCTCTCTCTCTCTCTCTCTCTCTCTCTCTCTCTCTCTCTCTCTCTCTCTCTCTCTCTCTCTCTCTCTCACGGGGATGGTCTGAAGCAAATTAGACGCCCCACCGTGTGGAAAGGAGGCGCGTTGGGGTGAACGGAGGCGGCGGAGAGGAGAACTGATTGGCGTGGCGGCCGCCGTGGGAGTGGGAGTGAGAGGGACGAGCAAGGAGCCGCGGCCGGTGTGTTGCCGCCGCTGCCGCCGCTGCCACCGCTGCCGCGCGGTGTTATGCGCGGTGCGGTGCACTCCTGTCATTGAATTTGTTGTCCAATGACATTGACGGCGCAGCGGGACGCACGCGGGGACATGCCGCGATAATATAACCCGCCCAGCCCTGCCCAGCCCTGGCCGCGGGTCTTTCACCCCTCCCTGGGGCCTGGGGCCTGACGCCGCAGGGCACCGCAGGGCACCGCAGGGCACCGCAGGGCACCGCAGGGCACCGCAGGGCACCGCAGGGCACCGCAGGGCACCGCAGGGCACCGCAGGGCACCGCAGGGCACCGCAGGGCAGCGCAGGGCACCGCAGGGCACCGCAGGGCACCGCAGGGCACCGCAGGGCACCGCAGGGCAGCGCAGGGCACCGCAGGGCACCGCAGGGCACCGCAGGGCACCGCAGGGCACCGCAGGGCAGCGCAGGGCACCGCAGGGCACCGCAGGGCACCGCAGGGCACCGCAGGGCACCGCAGGGCACCGCAGGGCACCGCAGGGCACCGCAGGGCACCGCAGGGCACCGCAGGGCACCGCAGGGCACCGCAGGGCACCGCAGGGCACCGCAGGGCAGAGGGGAGCACGGGGTGAGGAAGGGGGAAGAGGTGGTGTTTTCGCGGCCGGGACGCGACACGTCGTCGTCGTCGTCACACCATTTTTATTTATTCCTCGGCAGTAATAATAATTTTGCGGTTATTTTCCCCTCGGTGCCGTGAGGTGGGTGGGCGGCGGGGTAGGCGCCCGCGCCCGCGTGTACTCCGTCCGACGGCGTCCCGCCTCCCCGCCGCATGCCTCGCGTCCCGGATCAAGTCAGCCTTGGCGTGCGGCGGATGTCACCCGGGCGGAGTCCTTCGGAGTCCTTCGGAGTCCTTGATCCGGCCCGGGATCCTGGAATGATATCTCCCCGAACACATATCCTCCGCGCGGCTGGGCTCGGCCTCAGCTGGGGCTGGGTGGGGCCGGGCCCCATCATCGACTCACCGCTGCTTCTGTTTACGACCGGGACGGTCCCGTTGTCGGGGCGGGGCTCGGCGGGCGGGGCGGGGCGGGGCGGGGCGGGGCGGGGCGGGGCGGGGCGGGGCGGGGCGGGGCGGAGAGGGTGTGGCACCTTCAGGGCCTCACGGCACGGGGGCTTTCAGGGGCGAAGCCAGGCGAAGCCAGGCGAAGCGGGCGGAACACCTGCCAGCACCGAAACATATCCTGATGGACGGTATAGCCGGGCAGCCTCCTGGTGCCCTTAGGACTGTCGTCATCGAAGGAGGGGAGAAAAGTGCCCCGTACCTGACTCTGAAATACCTCTGACAGCAAACACCTGAGTTACAGCTCTCGGAGAGAGGGAGAGAGAGAGAGAGAGAGAGAGAGAGAGAGAGAGAGAGAGAGAGAGAGAGAGAGAGAGAGAGAGAGAGAGAGAGAGACAGAGAGAGAGAGAGAGAGAGAGAGAGAGAGAGAGAGAGAGAGAGAGAGAGAGAGAGAGCAGATGTGTGCAGCTGTTCCTGTTGCAGGTGCTCATCACCAAGCTGCGCTCGGACAGGTCTATGCGGCCCGGCCGAGGCGCGCACGGCCACGGCCCGTCCGGCGAGGAGCAGCAGTCGGCCAAGGCGGCCAAGGCGCTGCTCGTGCTCATCCCCCTGCTGGGCATCACGTACATCCTCGTCATCGCGGGCCCCACGGAGGGCAGCGCCGCCAACGTGTTCGCCCACGCCAGGGCGCTGCTGCTGTCCACGCAGGTCAGTCACCCAAGTCAGTCAAGTCAGTTTTTAGGGTTATCGTTAGTTAACCCTTTAACTGCAGGTACCTGCTGGATACAAGTTGCTCGTTATTCTCTTGTGTTCTATACTAGTATATACTAGGGGGTCTGGTGCGTGGACGTGCGTGGCCGTGGCGTGGCCGTTGCGTCAGTCGTAGTTATCCAGCTAGTAGCATAACATTGAGGAGGTCGCCACGGCAAAAGGAACGCACGAGTAGTCACGCGCCTCGCACCGGGCGGCGGCAAGGAATGGGAGAGAGAAGGAGCGGGGAGGCCCCCTTTTCCCTCAGCTAGTGGTGCCTGGCCGCGCCTCTCTCGCTTAGGCGGGGGGAAAGAGAGAAAAAGCGTGAGCAACAAAGATGGAATAAGCGTAGCCCGGCCCAACCCTCTCAGCTCAGTGGTGCCTCGACGCGCCTCTCTCGCTTAGGCGGTGGAAGCGAGGACCAGAGAGGCATAAACGTTCGATGTTCACGTTCGAATAAATTCACGTGGATATTCACGTTCCAATAAGTTCACATGGATGTTCACGTTCGAATAAGTTCACGTGCATCCTCACGTGCAAGTTCGAAGTTCACGTGCATGTAGAAATTAGCTCACGTACAAGTTCGAAGTTCACGTGCATATCGAAATTAGTTCACGTAAGCTGTCGCAACACACTGCTCAGTATGGCCAACGCGTTCAACGCGCTAAAGTGTTCAAATGTTCAAAATTGTCAAAAAGGTTCAAAGTTGTTCATAATGCACCAGATTAGACGATAACCCTGTGAAGCGCTCGCTGAGCGTTTTTTTTTTTAAATAATTGTTTTTTTTTCTGTTGTGAAATTTTAAGTTTGATTTTTCGGAGGGTCAGTATCAGTTTTGGAAAAGTTTAATTTCAGTTAATGAGTTATTCACGTCCACTGAAAGCATGGAGAGAGCCGGATACACGAGATTGTTCGCGTGCGCACACACTCGCTCGCGTGTATGATGCTGGCAGCACTCTGGAAGCCAATTTCTCTGGGAACATTCGCGACCGCCGAGGCCGAAGCCCCCGCTGCGCTGCTGTCAGCATGAAAATAAAAAAAAAATCTTCTTTGGGTCCAGTCGACTGGCTCTGTGCGTCTGCTGTCAAACCGAGCGGCGAGGCGTTCGGTTCGTTGTAGAGGAGAAAGAGGGGGTCTGCTGCTCGTACGGCTCGCACGCACACGCACACGCACACGCACACGCACACGCACACGCACACGCACACGCACACGCACACGCACACGCACACGCACACGCACACGCACACGCACACGCACACGCGGCACGCGGCAGGCGAGGAGGTGAACGTCCCGTTCCCGCCCTCCTCACAACGCGTTCTTTTTCATTAGTTGCTCCGGGACCACGCAGCGCCGCGCCACCCTTTGCCGGCCGCGGGGGTTCTCTGCGGCGGGAAGCGGCGGGGGTTGCGGGGGAGCCCTGACGCCAATAACGTTCATGTCTGCCAGGTGCCGACGAGGTCCTTGTAATGGAGGACCTAAGCCTTAGAGGAAGACGCGCAGGCAAAGAGGATAACGGGCAAATTTAATTGTCCCCTCCTGGGCTGGTGGGCTGGCTGCCGCTGGCTGCCGCTGGCTGCCGCTGGCTGCCGCTGGCCGCTGGGCGGCACCTCGACACCCCATGATTGTCACCTCTCACCGCTCCCCGCCCAGCCCGCTTATACAACACAAAGAGCCACAAAACAGTCGCGGATCGGGAGGGAATCTTTGTTGCGCTCCGTCGAAGGCGTCGACCTTCTGTCTGCCTGCTGCCGGACCGGCTCACTGGGGAAATCGTGCGGACGGCAACGCATTCGTCCTGTCTGCCTGCTGCGATGCGATGCGACCAACCGACCCCCGCTGAACTCCGACCCCGACCCTGGCTGGGCCTGGCCGGGCGGAGACCCGACACTGTCTGGATTTCAATTAGTGTCGGTGCGGCGGGCCGCGCTGCCGGCCGCCCCCGGCTCCCCCCAGCCGCCCCCAGCCGCCCCCAGCCGCCCCCAGGCTGCCCCGCCCCAGCATCCTGATAGCCTCTGGCCGCCCTAGCCCCGCCTCTGGCACGGATCTGTCCTGTCCCGTCCGGGCCCTGAAGCAGCCCCACACCGCATCAGTGAAGAGAGGATCGCCCTGGCCCTGGCCCTGCTGACCGTGGTGAGCTATTGGGCTGGGCTGGGTGAGCCCGTGGCTGCTCTGCTCGGCTCTGCTCTACACAGCACAAAGGCAGGCCTGATTCGGCGGCCCGCCTAGGCCCGCCCCCTGTGCTGTGCCCCACTCCGACCGCAGCCCCGACCCCGAGCCCCAAAACGTCCCCGGCAAACCCCAAGCCCTTTGTACGTACACCGCCGCCCGCCACCGAGCTGCCACCGCCACCTATGGCGCCATAACGTCTCAATGCCGTCATCCCCGAGCATTACGTCAGCTCCGATGACTGTCCCTCTCTCTCTCTCTCTCTCTCTCTCTCTCTCTCTCTCTCTCTCTCTCTCTCTCTCTCTCTCTCCCTCTCTCTCTCCGTCACCGCGTGCGCTAATGATGTTGCACTCCGTGTGGCAGCGTTAGGTCACACAGTGTGAGGCGCGGTGAGGCGGCATCCTCCCCACGCCATATCCAGGCACTATTCAGTTTTCGCTTTCCCCGCGTGAAGCTCGGCTCGGTATGCAGTGCACTCCGAGGCGGCGGTGTGTCGGTGTTCGCGGGCCCGACCGTGGCCTTGTAGTCCCAGCGGCGGAGCGGCGGCAGTGGAAGCGGCAAGCGGCCCATTAGCAGCCGGAAACTCGTGGGGGAGAGCAAGTGGCTGAGCAAGTCAGTGCCCAGGGCTCCGCAGGGCTCCGCAGGGCACACAGCCCGGAATCAAAATAAGATACAGCGGGCCGCGCCGCGCCACGAGGCAAGGTCGCAAGGTCGCCTTACGTAAGCCATCGATACGGGACAACGAGGAAGCGACTAGGAGAGACTCTGCGGAAAAGGTGGGGGGGGGGGGGGAGAAAAGAACTGTCGAAATGGGGACCCTCTTGAAAAGCATGACGGCATCGCATTCTTAAAGGGCGCTGAAAAGCGCTCGGGTAGCAGCTCTTTCGCGACGCGTTTTCGCGTGATTATTTTGGCGGTCCGGATTCACCTCTGTCGTAATTAACTTTCGCTATGGCGTCCTCCCTGTCGGTGTGAGTAATTAAACTAGAGAGAGGGGGGAGGAATGGGTGGCACTGTAGAGAGGGGGCTTTCCAGACGAGAGCCGAACACTTTTGTTTCGCTGACTGTTTGCATTCCTGCAGAACTAACAAGCGGCGCGTAAATCTATGGGGCTCTGATCCGTGAACTAGGAGAGGGGAGAGCGGTGCGCCAGACGGTGGCCGCCACAGACTTTGAGCGGCATAATGGATCTCCACTGCTGCGAAATGCTTTTAGGTTTGGCGATAGATCTCCCTCCCCCTCCCCCTCCATTAGCCCCAGCGCCGTACAGCCGCCGCGGCGTCATAAATGGCAACGACACTCGAGTTTATACTCGATCCGGCCGAAGTGTGGCTCCGGTCGCTGTTTGGCCGAACGGACTATACAGATACCCAGCCACGACGACTGTCGAAATTGTACCAAATCGAAAACGATGGTGTCGAAATTCTGCTGTCAAAGCTCCATTTTTTTCATCGATTATTTGTCGAATCGACAAAGAAAATCAACTTCCGATACCATTTCGATATCGAACCCACGGTGCATTACATCGATTTCGTTTGAATTTGTCGATATCGAATCGGCATCAATTCGATATCGTACCGACTTCCTAATCCTGGCTGGGTAAACGCAACTCTCCCGAGCCACGCGTCCGCACTCACTGCTGTCCCTGCCCCCCTTGCGAGAGGCACGACTGAAAGGCGGGAGATGGGAACGGAGAGCCCTCTGATAAGGCGTGATAAGAACCGGTCGCCGTCCGTGACCGTCCGAACTCTCCCCTCTCTCCGCGCGGAGCGCCTGCCATCGCCAGGGTAGGCCAGCCCGCACGGCATGCGTGCATTCAGGAGTCACGGTTTGCCTACCAACCAGGCGCCATGAGCGCTGAGACTGGCCAAAAAACAGGCTTGTCGTCAGACGTACTTTACACGAAATTTTTTATGACCTATGATTATTATTTACTTTTTTCCCAAGCAACGTTTCGTAGAAAGCGTAGAAAAGAAAGGATTTTCCTTGCTATATGTGGGGTGGACAATGTAGAACGGGAAGAGTGATTTGGTTCTTGTGTTTGTCAGGGCCTGCTGGTGGCGCTGTTCTACTGCTTCCTCAACACGGACGTGAGGCACACGCTGCGGAACCGGTGGGGGCGCTGGAGGGACATGCGGATGGTGGGCCGGCACCGCAACGGCAGGGCAGCCTCCGTCAACTGGACCAACAAAGACACGTAAGACACGGCAGAGCTCTGCGGGCCTGCGCTACGTACTGCGGCCGACAAGGGCCCGCCTACTAATTAGTGGACTGTCGGAGACTCTCGAACGAAACCTTTCGGAAATGTATTCAAATAGTTTCAGCATGGCATTTAGGTCACAAAAATTGACCTCAGCTACACTTTCGCAGAAAAAGTGTGTTCATAATAATCAAATCACCCCAAAAGGTCGGAAACTCCACAATTTTCGAACCAATTTAAACGGAGTTTACTAACAGCGAAGGGGAGTGGTGGCCGTAGTGCTGCCCGGCGGAAGCAGTGGTTTGCGCCACAGGGATAGGAGATACGATACGGGACGGGCAGTCCGTCTGTTGTTTCCCTCGCTATTCCAGGTCCAGTCCCCCCATACGGCCAGGTCCCCTTTTCCTGTTTCTGCGCGCAGAATTTTCGGAATTCGCAGCCCCCCCCCCCCTTCCTACTCACCCCTCCAGGAGTCTCCAGGGAAGGGGACGGGACAGACACACGGCCTGGAGCTGGAGCGGCTCCGTCAGGCGTAGGCGGCGGTGGATCATCAAGGTGCGCTGCGACAAAGTGAGAACGCCACGCGGACGCCTCGAACGCAGAGCCGGGTCGGGCTGGGCGGTCGGCAGCGAGCTTCAAAGGCTGTGCGCGGCTCGGCCCCCCGCTACCCCCCCCCCCTCCCGTCCCTCCCCTCCCCTGCTCCACGTGCCTGATGTGGCGCGCTGAAATTTCATTCCGTCCAAATTCAAGAGAGGAGAACATCGTAATCATTGCCTGGCGCCTCGCCATCGCCTCCGCTGCCGGGCCGGGGGAGTGGTGGGCACCAGGCACACCAGCTGGGGGGGAACCATCTCCCCTTTGTCGCCGCGTGCCTTCATTACATGCAAAACGTATAATTGAGAGAGGGAACGGGGCCGACGTCGTGGCGATACGGCTCTGGGAGCGCGTCGCCGCCATGCCGTGTCGCCATCAAGAAGTACACTGCCAGGCCCGAGGACCGGACGCACCGTGACTGCTGGTGTAAGAGGGACCGTTTGCTGCGCCTCGCGGTGCTCCCCCGACACCACTGGTCGTAGAATCTTTTGGAGCGAAATTAAAATCTCTTTAGTTTCTGTGTGAACGGAAATAAATCCGCTTTGGCTTGCTTTGTGAGAGAAAATGAAATCTCGAAGAGAAAATATGGCAGTCAAAGAATCGGCCATTTTTGTTGGTGCGCGCCGCGCTGGGCTGCAGTCCGGAATCAGGACGTGGGACTCTAGGGGCGAGGGCCGCGATGGGACCACACCTGGCCGGCGTGGGGACAAAACGGCAAGCGGGTGAGGCGGGGGGCGGGGGGCGGGGGGCGGGGGCGGGGGCGGGGGGCGGGGGCGAGAGCAGGCAGGGCGTTGGCCGCTGGCTGGGCTGTGTACACAGGGACCGAACGGGCCGCTCATCCGACCGCAAACTTTCCGTGTCAATAACGGCCCCCTTGGCACGGCACGGCACGGCACGGCACGGCACGGGCCTTTCTGCTGCCCCCGAGACGAGCGGAGAAGAGTCGCGCACCACCTGTGCGGTCGCCGTACCCTAGAATCCCAGGAAGTGTGTGCGTTGCTGTGTTTTGTTTTCTCTCTCTCTCTCTCTCTCTCTCTCTCTCTCTCTCTCTCTCTCTCTCTCTCTCTCTCTCTCTCTCTCTCTCTCTCTTTCGCTTGTTCGTCTTATGTCCCCGAACCGGCACGTACACCTTAAGGGAGGTCGATCAGTAAGCGGATCCTGGGCTCCCTTTGGCCTGGAGGGCTCCCAGAGAGGCTCCCAGAGGGGCTCCCAGAGGGGCTCCCAGAGGGGCTCCCGGAGGGGCTCCCAGAGAGGCTCCCAGAGAGGCTCCCAGAGGGGCTCCCAGAGGGGCTCCCAGAGGGGCTCCCAGAGAGGCTCCCAGAGGGGCTCCCAGAGGGGCTCCCAGAGGGGCTCCCAGAGGGGCTCCCAGAGGGGCTCCCAGAGGGGCTCCCAGAGGGGCTCCCAGAGGGGCTCCCAGATAGGGGCTCCCGGAGGGGCTCCCCGGTCACCCGAGTGTGCATTGCAGCCGCAACGGCAGCCGCCGCTTCATCGCGGCCTCCGATGTCACCGAGCTGGTCAGCCTGACCGAGATGGAGGCCGGCGAGACGGCGCAGCCCCCGGCGGGGCCGCGGCCGGACCTCCCCGACGACGCCCCACTGCAGCTCAGCCCCGACAGCTGCTAGGACCCGACCCTAGAGGGCCTCCGGTACCGGTACCGGTGTAGAAGGGTGGGGTGTGGGGATCAGTACCGCCCTTGCATGCGTCCAGCCTGCGACCTGCGGCCTGCGACCAGCGGCCTGCGATCTGCGACCTGCGATCTGCGACCGCCGAAGCCCGAGAGAGGCGAGGCCTGGGGCCCCGGGGAGCCGCCAAAGCCGACCAGGTACACGTCGTCCTGGCACCGGGACGTCTGCTTGTTGGCGGTGGCGGCGTGTGTGTGTCTAAGTGTATGTGTATGTGTGTGTGCGTGTGTGTGTGCTTGCGTGTGTGTGCGTGTGTGGACCCCTCCCCCTGTCATGCGCTGATGCTGGTTCTGTGTCCGCAGGTCAGAAGTGATGACGGAGATCACATGTGTCGGAGATCAGGTGTCCACCGGCCTTGCCGAATAAGTACAACACCAGGCACGTCCGTGCACGACTCGCCCTCTAGCACGCCCCTTAACATGTATTATCAAAATTCGACTTTAGCTCATTTCACCCAGTAATAACACTAGATGTCTAGGGCTAAAAAAAAAACCTAGCAAATTCGAATTTCACCGTCCAGCCAATGTTTTTTTCGTAGCTCTGTAAAGAAATGTAAGGAGTGAAACAGAATTCGAGGACTGACTGGTAGCATTTTCTTCGTGACCGCAGACGACATTTCTCGATTTTCGCGTTACCAGAGTGGCGCCAAACTGCTACGGCACGCTTTCCGCTTTTTTCTGCGAACGTATATACCTAATTTCTCTTTCTCGCTATCTCTCTCACTTTCTCCTTCTTCCGACGAGTGTCAGCGTTTACCTCTAAACATAAAGCATGCCGATAGAACAAAATGTGAATCACCTTAACAGATTAACTGTATGAATGCCTTACCACTTCGTCATCACCCTCACCTCTGAGGACCCTTTCGGATGACGTTCGCGTCCAGCCCTTCGAACCTCCTCCGTCTGGTCTGGTTTGGTCTCTCATGGGACGTGCCTGCGTTGTAAATATCTGGCATGCGGTGCGACCATTGCATTTCCCGTCGTTCCCCGTGGGGAACGTTCCTTCCGTGCACAAGGGGCGGGTGGGCGCGTTCCTCACGCTCCTGCTTGATCGAAGGCAAAAGTGTCGGTGCGGGATAACGGGACTTTCGATTGAACTCTGGCAAATTTTGACTGCGTAGTTACGTTAATTTTATTTTTTGTGGAATTTGGTGGCAATTTTACGACTTTTTGCAAACTTTTAGTGAATTTTCCGTGTTTGTATTTTAAAATCGGGGGAACATTTCGTTCAAATTCTTGTTTCCCCTTATGCTCCATATTTCCGGTGTCCCGACTCACTTTGCCTGCCAATAACTGACCGCTTCCTCCCCTCCCTCTCTGCTTGTGACGTGACTAACACCTCGGTGCCGCCCCACCTGTATGTGACTGCCAATAACCCCGCGGCGTGCTGTTTGCAGGGAGTCGTGCATCACGACGGGCCACGTGACCGGGGAGAAGTCGCCGGCCGCCTTCAAGAACGGCCACGACCTGCAGCAGCAGCAGCAGCAGCAGCAGCAGCGCCGCCCCACCGTGTCCTGGCTGGACAGGGCCGGCGCCGGCCAGTCCGTGAGCCCCAGCCTCGGCAGCCTCGGCCCGCCCGTCGGCACCTCCGGGCACATGTGAACGCCTGCCGGGTGGGCAACCCGCCTACCCCGACCTACCCCAACCGGACCCGACCCGACGCGGCCGTGCGTGTGTGTGCGCTGCGTGTGCGTGCGAGATGTGAGGGAGCAAGTGGCGTGTGTATCCTCTGTGCAACAGTTCTGTGAGGGAACACTTCGGACACATCGCCAGTCCTGCGCTGGCCACGCCGCGTGCGTCGCCCGTCCGTGTACCTGGGGTGGGATGGGGTACGGCCAGATGAACCCAACACGGCGTCGTGTGTGGTTCTGGACTCATGGCCATCTGGCACGAACGTCAGCAGACTGCGAGTCGAAATACCGCAGCGTCGCGGCTTGTTGGTGTACGTAAGGGGAGGGGGAGGGGGGGGGGGAGAGGGGGGGGGGATGCGGGGGAACCGGGCGATGACTCGTGGACAGAGAGAGTCTTTTTTAGCAGAGCTCGACGAATCGGGCCGGGTCCCAGACCGAGTGTCTGTCTCTGTCCACCGCCGCAGTGCGTGTCCATTGGTGCCCATTAATAGAACGTACCGCGTGCGGCGTGCGGCCGCTACAGTATTATGGAACAGTGTCGTTAGTCATCCCACGCATCGGCTACGCACACTGCACACACCAGTGCAAGGGCGCACATTCCCCAGCCATGGCCGTACTCACTCATATCATTTCGTATAATTTTAATTACATCGCATTATCCCCGTCCCCCCTATCTTCCGGAACCACTCGTCCGTTTTCGCGAGTGTCTGAAAGCACAGAATGCGTCATATCCAATTAGTTACAGAGGACCTACACATATAGCTCTACGGATTTGTGATAACTGTGAATTTTGTTTGCACAGAAGTGTGTGTGTGTGTGTGTGTGTGTGTGTGTGTGTGTGTGTGTGTGTGTGTTTTGTAGCCAAGATTCTCTTATTTTTAATTCACACAGTATATATTTATATTTCGCTCCGGTGTTGCTTAATTTATGTAAATATAGACCTTAGAGGATACACCGTGTTGCCACCAAAGGTGACAAGAATGTGCAATCCGATCATGAAAATGTCTGCAACACAATTAAGTATCGGTATTTCACTTCTTTTTGTTTTCTCCTTTAGTTACATCAGCATATACAGCGTACCTGACGACTTTTTGCAACTAAGCTTACTGTAGATTCATGTCTGTACTACTTTACTTCCTTTTGTAATAAACGAGGAGATATCGATTGATTGTGGGCGTGCTTTATATGTGTACTTGCGGCGAGATAATAAAGGTGCGTAATAAACATGACTATCAAGTGTCTCTCTTTGTTAACATATACATACAACGCCCTACCTGGCCGGCCGACACAGATGACACATTTCGTTTCCCTACCACAGATTCGGCTGAACAAAAACTCACGGGGTCCCACACTCAAGAAAATCAATGAACGCCCCTAAGAAACAGTCAGACAAAAATCAGATAAAAGTAATAAACTTTCAGCAAAAATATGAAACGTTCGAGAAAACTAAGGAAAAATCAAAAACAAAAATCAGGAAAAAAATCAAAAAATCAAATTTTGATTTTAAGTCATGGTACCTTGCACCACGAGTAAGGAGCTCCTCGGCCCCACCCGACCCTTTGTGACGCTTGCTATTCGCAGTAAAGCAGCGGGGGCGGGGCGGGTGTAGCCGGTACTCGCAGAACGTCACGCACCGCAGGCAGCCGCAGGCAGCTCTGGGGCTGCTTGGGCTTGGCTTACGCTGCGTTTGCTCAGCGCACAGTCTTTGTCTTTACTGCACCATTCATGTCCGGCCGCATAGGCCCGTGTGCCGGCGAGAGTAACAAAGAGAGCGAGCAGGACAGAGAACACCGCCACATTAATGGGCAGCCCCCGGCACCTCCGGCATCCATCCCCCATCGGATGGGCCAAGCTGTGGTGGCCGCTGCAGCCGGGCCGAGCCGGGCCGAGCCGGGCCGAGCCGGCCACGACGTGAGAAGAAAATCCACCCCCAAGTCCTCCCTCCCAACTCCACCGCGCAATAATTCTTCGCAAAGCCGACCAGACCCGACTCGACGGTATCGGGCGACTTGCGAAAGAATAATTAATGCCCTGAGGTGGTTCTCGAGTGCTTCCGAGTACACCCACAGAAACTAAAACCATTCAAGAATATTTCTGTGAATCAAGCCAATCTCAGCGTTAAATTAAGAAATATTCTTGAATCAAGAATTCTATTCTTGAACGCAACAAGACGCTGGTCTAGGCTTGAATCAAGAATTCGTCTCTCCGGGTGGTACCAGTAAGGCCTACGGCCAGGCCGCAAGGCCGCCGCCATGGCGCGAGCACCACAGGCGGTTTACTAGGCTGCCCAAAGGCCAATCGCGGGCGAATTTGTGTCACGTGTTTCGTAGTGGTAGTTTTAGTCCTTTAGGGGGTTCGAAATTCGCGTCGCTCACTCGCTTGCTTGATTGTAATTAATCAATAAATATTCAAGAACTTATTATGCTACAATAACATTATTTCAGTTATTAGTTTCAATCATCGCGTATAAGGAACGTCACAGCTGATATGCAACCATAAGGCGGTGAGCAGCGGGCACACAGTCCTGGTGTGCCCCCAATGAGGCGGTCGGCAGGGGGGCACACGGTCGTAAGGCGAGGGGTACATCACATGGCAAAGTCACTGTACACCCAACGGACTTGTGTCATGTGCAATCACGTCCAGTCCCTTCCCAATCATTCCAATCACCAGACACCGAAATGATATTCCGAAAAAAATTCAGAGGGAGAAAAAAGCCTGATGGCATGTTTAACCGCTGGTAACAAAACCTATGTCGTCCCGGCTTCCGCCAGGACCCCTGCCTTCAACTTCGGTGATCTTACGGGAACCGGTGCTTTACGGCTGCTAGTTGGCCCCGGGACACAGCACTAGAACCCGCTACCCGGCTTGCGCCGGACGGATCTCCCGGCAACCCCTAGCCCGCGCCAATGCGCGAGGCCCCCTCCGCTAACCACGGCCTCCGGGACTCCATCATACTGTAGTGCCCTTCAACCGCAGTCTGGTTTGGCCCCACTCATCGTGGGAGTCCGCCCCTGCGAAGATTTGGAGGACATAGGTTCCCTTCGTACACGGCCGAAGCCGCTGTACTCTACTCGCTACGTACCGAGTAGCGGCATGTCCGCACCTGCCAGATTCAGAGAGAGGAAAACAGAAGCTTCGAACCCTAGAAGCTCTGTACATCCCCCGAGTCTCCCCCCGGGATTGCTCCCGAGGCACAGAACGCCCCCCCGGGCGGGACCCTCGAATCTAGGGAATCGAACCCTAGACCCTCGGGACCGGGGGTTTGTGCCGGCGGCGCCTTAGCCCGCACGGTCGCTTGGACAGCCATACCAACGTCACGTTCGGAAGCATATTTTAGGCACTGTCCGCCAAGCTGTGTCACAAGAAAAAGTTAGGCGGCCGGCAAGAGTTGAACCGCGGACCTGTCGGTTTCCGATCGGTCCGCTAGTCCATGCGGCCACCAAGCCACGATGCTGATGGTGGCGCTCTCCCACCACTCTAGCTCCGCAGAGCAGAGCGGAACATCGAGAAAAAATTCTAGGCAGTGGCAATACTTGAACCCGGGACACTGTCCGTTAGAGAACAGCGCCTTAACCGGTACGTCTACAGCTACTGCTACGGCTCCGCCTCGCGGTTCGCTAATGCCCGCCCGCTCGCTCCGCGAATTACATTTTACCGCACGCGCCGGGGTTCCACCCCCGAAACCTGATTCCGGGAAACTCTCTGCTCAACCGACCGATAGGAAATTCCAGCGATTCCTGGAACGGAAGGCAGAAGTGGTGGAAGCGCGCAGCTTCTGCACCTCCCGTGTCAGAATTCGCTGAAATATCCATACATGCACTATCATATGGCGAGTGCCAGTGAGAACGCTCTCTCTCGCTCTCTCTCTCTCTCTCTCTCTCTCTCTCTCTCTCTCTCTCTCTCTCTCTCTCTCTCTCTCTCTCTCTCTCTCTCTCTCTCTCTCTCTCTCTCTCCCCCTCTCTCTCTCTCTGCCTCTCTCTCTCCCTCTCTGAGGCCTATCCCTGCCATGCCCAACCCCAACCTCACCCCCACCCTGGCCTCGCCGCCGCAAACGCAGCAAGCTCCGGTGCGTAACAGGTATTTTACGAGGGTGGCGTTGCGAAGTGGAGGGGAGGGGTTGTGCCCAACTGAGGGCGGCAAAGAGGGGTTTGAGGTTGGAGCCCCCGCGGCACTTCGGAGACCTCCGGCGGGGCCTGCGGGGCCTGCGGGGCCTGCGGGGGCCCACACGGCACTGGGGTGTCCGCCCCTCCCGCCGGGCGGCACGACACGGCCCGACGAGAGCAGCGGCGCACTTCGGCACGTGACTGACAGAGACAGCCAGAGGTGGGAGGGGGATAAAACACGCCATGGAAGAATCTCCCGCGTGCACTTTCCCTCTTCAGCGGCCGTCGGGGGTCGTCAGCGGGGCGGGGCGGGGCGGCCGGAGACGGAGGCTGACGCCGAGGGAGACTTCACTGTGAAAAAATCGGTGGCGATTTTTATTAATTTAAATAAAAAGTCAATTATGTGGCACAATTTTTTTTAAATTACGCCTCCCCTCCAGCCCCGCCTCGCCTCGCCTCGCCCCATAACCTCCCCTCCATCCCCCATCCGGCCAAGAGTGAAACGCCCTGCACGCCCAATTCGATTTTGCAGCCTTTGATGTAGCGGAGCGGGGTGTAGCGGAGATGTAGCCGACCCGTCCTTGGTGACCAATATAGACCGATACTGGACAACCAGAAGGCGGCCAGCCCAGGCCGGACCGCAGCGAACCGAGGCAGCCGAGGCCGGAGGCATCACTCCTTTTGAAGAAGCGCAGCTGTGTGAAGCAGGATGGCGAATCGGACTTGGCGCGACTGGCGACCGGACCAAACTGACCAGCGCCAGAGGCAGCCAGAGGCAGCCAGAAGCGTCCAGAGGCGGCCAGGGGCGGCGGCGGGTGGCAACGAGGCCTGATGCCTTCCGTCCTTCCCTCCGGCCCCTCCGTCACACCCCCGACGCCTCGGCCAGGCCTTTTACTAGCAGGCGGCGTCTAATCCTGGTGAAAGGGCAGCACACACAGCACAGCACACCAGCCGCCTGAGGCGACCTGGCTGGGTTGGGGTGGGGACCCTTGGCCACAGCCGCGAGGGAGGATGTGTGTTGCGAGAGGTGCATCATGTGGTGAAGTCACTGTACACTTAACGGAACAGTCTCATGTTCAGTCACTTACAGTCGCTGTTCGCTGTTCGCTGTTCGCTAACGGGCAGTGTCCCGGGTTCAAATATTGCCACCGCCTAGAATTTTTTTTCTCGATGTTCCGCTCTGTGTGTTGCCTAATGTTCTCGTCTCGTCTCGTCTCGATGTTACCTAATGACTGGATATGACTGGAGAGAGAGTTAACGGAATTACTGAAAGAGACTGGAAAGCGAGGTAAAATATTATTCTTCATGATCTGCTTTGAGGACAGATGCTACAGTATAGGAAGCTTCGGGCGACTGGCATCGTGGCGCGTTAGCCGCAGGGGATGAGGCGCTGTTCTCTAACGGGCAGTGTCCCGGGTTCAAGTATTGCCACCGCCTCGAATTTTTTCTCGATGTTCCGCTCTGCTCTGCGGAGCTAGAGTGGTGGGAGAGCGCCACCGTCAGCATCGTGGCTTGGCGGCCGCATGGACTAGCGGACCGGTCGGAACCCGACAGGTCCGCGGTTCAACTCTTGCCGGCCGCCTAACTTTTTCTTGTGACACAGCTTGGCGGACAGTGCCTAAAATATGCTTCCGAACGTGACGTTGGTATGGCTGTCCAAGCGACCGTGCGGGCTAAGGCGCCGCCGGCACAAACCCCCGGTCCCGAGGGTCTAGGGTTCGATTCCCTAGATTCGAGGGTCCCGCCCGGGGGGCGTTCTGTGCCTCGGGAGCAATCCCGGGGGAGACTCGGGGGATGTACGGGAGCTTCTAGGGTTCGAAGCTTCTGTTTTCCTCTCTCTGAATCTGGCAGGTGCGGACATGCCGCTACTCGGTACGTAGCGAGTAGAGTACAGCGGCTTCGGCCGTGTACGAAGGGAACCTATGTCCTCCAAATCTTCGCAGGGGCGGACTCCCACGATGAGTGGGGCCAAACCAGACTGCGGTTGAAGGGCACTACAGTATGATGGAGTCCCGGAGGCCGTGGTTAGCGGAGGGGGCCTCGCGCATTGGCGCGGGCTAGGGGTTGCCGGGAGATCCGTCCGGCGCAAGCCGGGTAGCGGGTTCTAGTGCTGTGTCCCGGGGCCAACTAGCAGCCGTAAAGCACCGGTTCCCGTAAGATCACCGAAGTTGAAGGCAGGGGTCCTGGCGGAAGCCGGGACGATATAGGTTTTGTTACCAGCGGTTAAACATGCCATCAGGCTTTTTTTTTCTCGCTGATTTTTTTTTCGGAATCATTTCAGTGTTTAGTCACTGGAATGACTGGGAAGCAGGGACTGTAAGTGACTGAACATGAGACTGTTCCGTTAAGTGTACAGTGACTTCACCACATGATGCACCCCTCGGGTGTATCCCTCGTGCATGGGGCCCACCGTTTGATTCCGACGCGTAGAAGAATATTCTGCATAATCGCATCCTAAAAAAAACATTTTCCTGTGCGGAGCCGCCTCTCCGTTCGCTGCAGTGTTGGCGGTGTGGTTTCGGGTGGGGGAGGAATCAAGGGGAGGGGAGGGGGGCAAAGACTTTGTAGGGAAGAGGGAGGAGGGTGGAGGGACTCTCCATTCCGGCGCCGTTTACCGGCACGGCCTGCATATCGGGAAGTGGCGATGGATATAGCGGACTTTACAGCATCGACAAGCCGCCCCCGCCCGCCCGCGCGCTCGGGCCCCGCCTCGTTCCGCCCCCGTGAGCGTAGCGTTCAGACGCCGGGCGAGTTTATCGCGCGGAGGCAGGTCAAGACTCCGCCCCGCCCCGCCCCCCCCCCCCCCCCCCTGCCCCACCACGGTTCGGTCCGGTCCGTGCCGGGGTGTTATGTGGCCGGACGGTAGCCGCGGCGCCGTCGTTACCCCGCGCCTCGCACTAAACACGGTCATCATGCTCATTGATGGGCTCCATGTTGTTACACGCATCGCGTCATGGTACGGTCGCCCGTCCTGTCGCGTACGTCCACGGCCCCCTCGGAGTACGTCGACGACGGCCCTGTGTACACTTTTGATGTGTCAGGAATCGTGCACGCGGCAGCGTGTTATATTAGCGCGTCCTCCTACACGTCGCGGAAGAAGATCCGAGGGTCTGGGGTCGCCTTCTTGGTCTGCTGCTGCTGCTGCTGCTGCTGTTGCTCGGATGGGGCGTCCTCGGGGACGTGGTCACCGTCCACAGGGCTGTGGTAGCTGAGGGTTGTCGGTGGTGTCGGCGGCCTCTTGGCGACCGTCTGCTGAGGGTCCCCGCCAGGCTGGCGCCGGTCCTCGGGCTCCTTGAGGCTGTCGGCGAGCCGAGCCGCGCCGGGTGGCAGCAGCGGCAGCCGGGTAAGGCCGAGGCCGGCGTGGACCTCCTCCACGACGGCCGTCACCTCGACCGCCATGGCCTCGGCATCGTCCGCGTCATCGCTGTCGGTCCCCGGCAGCGGCAGCAGCACAGTCCGCACCGCGCCGGGCTCCTCCGGCTGCACCTCCTGCAACCCACGGCCGACGGCGACCCCGAGATGCAGAGTAGAGGCCGGCATCCTCGTGTGGTGGGGTGCTGCGGGTCTGCTTGTTGGCACTGGCTCCTTACCGACCTGCTCCGGCGGCTGCCGCTCGTCCTCGGAGCCTTCCTGCGGCTCCGGCATGCAGTCCGGCATGTACCCGGCCCGGAACCACGAGTTTATGAGCGGCTCGCTGGTCCGGCCCATGCAGAACATGGACTTGTACTCGATGCGGCCATCATGGCAGCTGGGCCTCGGCGGGGGGCCCATGTCGGCGTCGGGGGCCTCCACGTCCTCGACGTGGGGTGGCAGCGGCGAGGCCACCACCACGTCGATGTCGTCCGTGTCGGTGTCCGAGTCAGCGTCCCCGAGCACGTCGTCAATGCGCCGTCGGTCCCGCCCGCCCTGCAGCCCCGTGCTCGTCGAGGGCGTGGGCGTGGGCTCCCGCACGAACATGACGACCAGGTCGCTGCCGGTGGAGCTGGCGCCACACGCCTCATGCTCTGACGCAGAGCCGTCCTCCAGGCGGGGCCTCTTGTGGTCGGGGGACAGCCCCTCGGTGGACGCCGTCATGGATGGCGCCGACCTCACCCTGGCCGAGCTGGCCGCCACGGAGGACGCCTCGGTGCAGACGGCGGCCGCCTCGGGGACGGCCAGGCACTGGGAGGTGGATGCCAGCGAGTCCCACGGCGCATAGGGTTCTATGGCGGTGGCCTCCTGCCATGAAAACCGAAATAGAAAAGAATTAAAGAATATGAGAAATGCCTTGGCACTCGAGGTGCTTCACTTTACTTGACTTCACCTCCACGGGGCTCAGGCTGAGCGCGTGGTCGTGCACGTACAGCACGAAGGGCGTGCCCCGCATGGCGTGCGCGTGCAGCTCGGCCGGCCCGTTGAGCACGCTGGTCAGGTAGTTGGCCTGCCGCCGCGTCAGGCTGTTGACGCCTATCTCCAGGGCGGGGCCGTCCGGGCCGCGCAGGTCCGCCCAGGCCTGCGCAGTGGCAGCAACTACGCGTCGCATCACAGAGCTCGGTTCCATGCGTGAATTTAAAAAAAAAAAACACTGTCGTCGCTTTGTCACGACCTTGAACACCCTGCTGCACATGAAGTCCGTCTCCCTGAACAGCACCCGGCGCAGCCGGCGACAGCTCTGCGCCACCCTGACGAGGGGCACGTAGGCCAGGCCGCGGTAGCCGGAGCTGCCTCGGCACCGCGTCACCTCCAGCTCCTCCAGCGCGGGGCAGTAGCGCGACGCCTGGGGTCAGAGGGGCCGGGGCCGGGGCGGGGCCGAGGCTGTTGATGGGGTCGGCTGGCAGTCACTTTGGAGAGTACCAACTCCTACAACTAGCGGCGAGGTAGACCGGCACAGCCCTGGCAGCGGGGCTCCGACTCCGACCCCGCCCTGAACCCCAACTTGACTAAGTAATACAGTTTGGCTGGGTGCAAACAGGACGAGGCGAGACACTCGGACAAACAGACGTGTCGTCCGGTGCGGGCCGACACCGGGACCTGCTGCGTCGGCCTCCCTCCTCACTGCCACGGAGACAAAGTGTCCAAAAGGTTCTCGATGCTTACCGCGGCCTCGAACTTGCGTCAGCACCACAGAGCTCGGAGATAGTGTTCGTAGTGCGCACACGGCGCCTGGTGGGTAGGCAATCCCAACTTCTGATTGCATGCGTGTCGTGCGGGCTGGCCTCCTACCCCACACCTCAGACCCCAGACCCCCAGACCTCGCAGGCATCTGTCACCGTCACCCACCTCCAGCAGGATGGCGTCCGCGTCCACGCGGCCGTGCAGGCGGAGGACGGCGAGGTCCGGGGCGTTCCTCAGCAGGGTGCACGCCTGCTCCGTGGGGGTGTCGGGGCCCAGCACGCCCAAGTCCCGCCACAGCGACCCGTCCAGGCAGAGCTCGTGCAGCCGGGACGACACGCGCGCCACCTATGCGGCCGAGCCGTGAACCGTCCGCACGTCGATGAGCGTTACATGATTTGTGCACGGTGATGCATATGCACACACATGCGGGGAGCAAGAGGGGCCCGCCGGCCCTGTGTGGTAGCCCACGCCGCCATGTACAAGACCCCTACGTGTCCCGAGATGACGCCCCCCTCCCCCCCCCCCTCACCACTCACCACAACCCGCGTTCTCAGAGTCATGCGGTACGACGCAGTACGCAGTACGTGAGCTGACTATCCTCTGGAGAGTTGGAGTCGAGCAAGGCGCCGGGGTGCCCCTCACCCCCTCCCCCACCTTTGCTCCTTCCCCCGGCCACTACTTCCCCGTCCGCCTCAGCAGGGGAGCGACCACTGACCTCGAAGGGTTGAAAGCCCTATACACCCCTCCCACCGTGCACTCTACTTCAGAATAAAATGGAGTGGAACGGTGAGAATGGAGGAGCCCCGGGGGGGGGGGGGGGGGGGCGTGAGAAATGTCGCCCCGCCGAGGCCGTGCCGTGACAAACGCTAATACGGACCGGAACACAAACACGAACACGCCATGCGACACGGCGCGCCACGCGGTCCTCAGCCTGGCAGCTTGATGCAGCATGACGCCCCGCCCCCGCGAACACCAGAACACCAGGACCGCGAGGACAAGCGACGCGTTGACTGTGGTCTGGCGTGGCGCGCCGCAGCGCGCCGGGGCCGAGCCGGGGCTGATCCATTTCCATCGCCAGGACGCGGCCTGCGGCCTGCGGCCTTGGGTACTTGAGGGGGGGGGGGGGGGGGGGGGAGGCTATGCTTCCCACCCCATGTTGTGAAGGTAGGCCCAACTATTTGATACGAGCGACATTCTCGAGTTACCGGATGCACTAACCATCAGCGGCCACCCCCTTTCTCCCTTGCCCTCACCCCCAACCCCCCCAGCCCGGGGGAGCACGGGGTTGGCTGGCAGTGTGGTGTAGTACACGGTACCCAACCCAAACCAATTACCTATCCACCATATGGCCCTGGAGCTGAGTGTGTGTGATTTTTTTATTAATTTATTTGGTAAAGGGGTACCCACGGAGTTTTTTGTTTTTGTTTTGTTTGTTAATTTTATACCTGCAGCAAGTCGGGCTGGGGCAGCTCCTGCAGCACCCTCATGACGAGCTTGTCGGGCAGGTCCTCTAGGCTGCTCGTCGTCGTCGAGGCCGTGGGTCTGCCGCTCTGACGGGGACGTGCACGAGGCCGCCACCGGCCCGTCATGTTAGGGCGGCCACGGCTCGCGGGTGACGCCGATGAGGCCGGAACGAGGGCAATGGGCTTGAGAGGGGGGAGGGGCGGTGCGGTGCGGGACCACGGCGAAGACGGCGAAAGGTGAGCAAAAACAGCGGTCGGCACTCAATTGTTTTCTGCGCTGTCAGCTGTCAGCCACTGTCGGCGGGTAGCGCGAGGCTAGCCCACGCACCGCTCTCTACCCTGCCAACAATCCAACCAGCCACCGAGTGCCTAGCAGTGACGAGTCCCGAGTGGGGGTCGGGGGCAGGACTGGGGCCGGCCGGCGGCCGGGGGGCGGTGGGAGCCAAGGGCTTGTCGCTGCCGGGCTGCCGGGCTGCCCGCCTGCCCCTCATGGCGCCAGCAACCGTCGGCGCCGCCCACGGACCTGTTGATTGCCTTGCTAGGTCCGCTCCCTGCTCCCGGCTCCCGCTAGGCCGCAGCGTCGGCGTGTGCAGAGCCGTCCCTCCGGCCCCGGCCCCCCCCCGGCCCCCGGCCCCCGGCCCCCGGCCCCCGGCCCCCGGCCCCCGGCCCCCGGCCCCCGGCCCCCGGCCCCCGGCCCCCGGCCCCCGGCCCCCGGCCCCCGGCCCCCGGCCCCCGGCTCCTTCCCGGAGGCCGCCGTGTGGCACATGGCGGCGGCAGCAGCGGGGCTTCGGATCGGATCGGGGCTCTGGAGCGCTCCCTTCACCAGGCCCGGCCCCACGGTCCCCCGGCCCCACTGTTGTCCCGCCCAATAGAGGCAGTATGGGCAGCACTCCACCTTGGCGAGGACCACAAAGACCCTTTTCCTCTCGACAAAGGAGAAGCCTCTTAGTGCCCTCTTCTCTTTCTTATTCATGTATCAATCTCGCCCTGCCTTGTTCCCGGCAGGCTTTTTTATTTTTTTTTTTTTTTTTATTTCTCGTTATGTACTTGGAGCGATGACGTGTGTATGTGTGAGAGCGAAAGACAGAAACACAGTGAGAGAAAAGAGCAGGGACTTCGTGGCCCTGCTCTCATCTTCTATCATCCTTGGCATGAGAAATATTTCGTTTCTGCATCGAGGTTGTAAAGAGCCTGCTGCTAATCGGGGCCCGTGGCTCAGAGGCCAGGCTGCCAGGCCCTCCATGAATGGTCTGGCTACAATCTGATTAAATCAAATCAGAGTCTTACTTCCTCTCATCATGTTCTACGGTGTCTTTTTTATTATTGAAAGAGGTGGTGGTGGTGGTGGGTGGTGGTGGTGGTGTTTGTGGTGGTGGAGAGAGGGTGGAAATGGCTGCGTTCCAGTGAAACTCACGGTGTTGATAGGTCAGGTCACTATTTATTCCCGCCTCTCCTGTCCAGTCCGGGACGTGGATCCCTAGGGTCCCTGGGGTTCCGGGGAGCCGAGACCTGCCCCCGCAGCAGCGAGGGAACGCGAGTCGCTACGAGAGTCGGGGCGGAGCCAGACGGAGCGCTCAGTCGGTCAGTCAGTCAGTCTCCGTCGCGGTCCGTCGTATCGAGTCTGCGTCGCGCCGCGTCTGGCCGCTGTGTTCCCCGCGGTGCGGCGGGGGCGGGAGGAGCCGCCGGGGGCGGCCGGGAGGGCGGGACGGTGGGGGCTCGACGCCCCCGTCAAGCACGCCGTGCATCACAGCGTCGTCGGGGAGGTGAGCCTAGTCCCAGGAGCCGCCGCAGGTGCAACGGCCGCGGCAGCCGCAGGACCTGGTGCCGCCGAGACCGCTCAGGACGGGGATGCCGATGACGGAGGGGGCGGGGGCGGCGGCAGCGGGGGCGCAGTCCACCTTGGAGATGATGTGGTGGTTGATGGGGGCCACGCAGTAGCCGCAGCCAGCACCGCCGCACCAGCCGCAGCCTCCGTGGCCGTAGCCGCAGCCGCAGCCGCAGCCGCAGCAGTTACCGCATCCGCAGCCGCAGCACTTGCATGCCTGCCGAGGAGGAGACGAGCCGGAGTTAATACAAAGGTGAAAAATCATGAAAAAGATTTTAAAAAAAGAAAGTGCCCAGCAAGCAAATACAAATGAACTCATAAACCCGTTTCATGAAACGCACTGCACTGGCGGCACAAACAAAATTCACTTCCGTAACACACTTTCTTTTCACTTCACTGTGCACTTCATTTATCACTTTCACTAATCACTTCACTTGTCACTTCACTTGTCACTTTCACTTGTCACTTTCACCATCACTTGTCACTGTGTATCGAGCACTCTTCTCCGCTGGTCCCGTTCGCGGTTTCGCCGACCACACGCTGACACTGCTACGTACCGAAGCGATCTGGAAGATCTGGAAGATGAGGACGAGGGCGAACAGGGCGACGACGATGAGCCTCATGGTGGTGAAGGGGGGTGTCTGAGCTGCGCTGCGGACTCTCAGAAACGGTGTGGTAGTGGCGGGTAGACTCGCCTCGGGTTTTATACTAGGCGCCCCAATTCCAGGGTGCAGTCCCCCCCCCCCCCCCCCTTCCCGTCCCCCAAAGCCAGCGCACCTACGACGCCGATGTGTTTGTTTACCGTCCAGACCGCCGCCCGCACCGGGCTCCAATCGGTGTTCGATACGCGAAGCGGGGGAGGGGAGGGGAGGGGAAACACTGACCCTTTCCGTCGAATGTTCCCCGAGCACCTGAGCCCCCGCGGCCCCCGAGCCCCCGCGGCCCCCGCGGTCCCCACCTGTAAAGGCCTGTGCAACAAATCTCACTCTCGGCATGAGTCAACGCCTCTCATAAACCATGCTACAATTAACGAGCTCAAAGTCAAACTCCTGAGGTTCACGCTTTTTTCTTCTCTCTCTCTCTCTCTCTCTCTCTCTCTCTCTCTCTCTCTCTCTCTCTCTCTCTCTCTTCTCTCTCTCTCTCTCTCTCTCTCTCTCTCTCTCTCTCTCTCTCTCTCTCTCTCTCTCTCTCTCTCTCTCTCTCTCTCTCCGTCTCCTGTAAGGAACTCGCGCACCGGTCAGGAGAAGCTCTCTCGAATACTCACCGAGCTCCAGCATTCTAAATGGTCTGACTACATCTCCCCCCCCCCCTTTCCTTTTCCCTGCCGTTGTACGAGTTATAAATCACAAAGGCGTGCACCGTGCACACACCACTGCCACCCGCACGACAAGAGAAGGCGCCGTGACGCTGCGTGCGAAAACAGCGCCCCCTCCCTTCCTCCCTCCATCCCTCTCTCCCTACGTGACGGGCCGAGTCCGAGCGGACCCGACCAACCCCTGTCCAAAAAAACGTTTTCTGGAAGGGCGCGCGGGGGAAAGGAAGGGGAGAGCAAAAAAATAAATGCAAAGAGCGAAATAAGAGCACGTCGTTTTTCTCGCCCTCGCGTGGAGCGAGCTCTATTATTCTGTTCCGTGTGGCCGCTGCTGCTGCCGCTGCTGCCGCTGCTGCCGCTGCTGCCGCTGCTGCCGCTGCTGCCGCTGCGGCTGCTGCTGCCGCTGCTGCCGCTGCTGCCGCTGCTGCTGCTGCCGCTGCTGCCGCTGCTGCCGCTGCTGCCGCTGCTGCCGCTGCTGCCGCTGCTGCCGCTGCTGCCGCTGCTGCCGCTGCCGCCGCTGCTGCCGCGCCGTGCCGCCCCGGGTTCAGCACGCGCGCGAGCGCGCGAGAACCTCCCTGCCGGACCCGTCGTGGCTACGCGGGTCCAAATACCCGTCCCTCCGGCCCCTCCGGTCCCGCACCGGCACAAGCAAGCCTGTTCCCCACACCACTATTGTCAACGCTGTCCTGGGATGGTGCACGAGTCGCTCCTCCTTTTCTTCCCGCTCCTTTATCCGATTTTCCTCTCTCCGTCCCAGCTTGTCAGCCAAATGCACTCGGAGCGACTTAGGTGCCCCGCTCTCCGCACCACGCGCCGGGGTCCGGGGCCTCCCCAGGGTGACTCCGGTGTGCGGCACGCTGCCTACCCCGCGTCCTGCGGGCGCTTCTGGCCCCAGCCTGGGAGGTAGGCAGCGGGGTGACTCCGGTGTGCGGCACGCTGCCTACCCCGCGTCCTGCGGGCGCTCTCTGCCCCCAGGCTGCCATTCCTTGCCTCAGTCAGGCACGACACCGAGGTCGCGGCATCGGCGCCCAAAGACGACCGAACGTGACAGCTGAGACCGAGCCGCGCGCTACCTCTTACTCGCTCGGGCCGCGGCTACGTTCGAAATTCGAGAGTACAACACGCCTCGCACGCTCGCCGCGGCACGCTCTGGTGCGTCGTGGTCGCCTCACACGCAGCCCGTAGCTGGTCGATCTCTACCCGATTCTACTCGCGTTACGGACTAAGTGGGGCACGGGGCGGCCACCGCCCATCTCGCACCAATTTGCTCGTGGCCTTGAAAATGTGCGAACGCACTGCCTAATGCCGAAGCCCGGCAGCGGCGCGGCTCGGCGGCTCACGCTGGTGCGGTGTGGCGCTGTGCGATGCGACGGCTGTGCCGGAGGCTTTCCTCTGAAGCGAAACAGCGGAGCTGCTGGCAGCAGTGGCTGCGGATTTTGGTGCAAGTTTTGAGCGGATGTGATGTGTGCAATACGGGTAAAGGAGAGGAAAATAACAGTCATGGGTGTTAGTAATTTAGAACTCGAATTTATTCATGACAGATGTTGAGCTGACAAATTCTTTCAGCGGTCAAGATTATTTTCTTTTTCTTTTGACAGACATTGACCAGCATTGTCCACCAAGGCTTGCATGTAAGTCTTTTGCTTCCAGAGAGTCCAACAACATGACAGCCCGATAGAAAGGCACTTAATAATAAATACACATCAATATTTTTTTTACATTGAAATTCAAATTACACAATAGCAACAGCTTCCACAAAGGAAACGAATTTTATGTAGAAAAACAATCAACTTTGTAATATTATCATCTTGAAGTAGTATTCTTTAAACAAAATAAATCTAGCAGAAGAGGCAGAAATCTGCTACTGACTTAAAATCACACATAATATAACAGATATCACAAAAGGTGTACCCTCCATGAGTATAAAGGAACCACGTTCATCATTATTTTATGATTTTTCCAAGATCGAGTGTATGTGTTCAATTTAATAAATAAGTAGCAAGTTGAACTGAAAATTTCCCTTTTCTACATGAATCATAATACATGATCAAGTCATTTCACTGATGACTAAATTTTGGTTACAATATTGCACGATGTGTAAAATAGTATCATAAACCAAAAATATGATTATGATATCCAATACTTTTTGGTCCCCTATCTATTCCAAGAACATACTAGAGTGAAAGAGAGGGATACTTTTGGTCTGCCAGCAGGCAACACCAAAGAAAAGATATAGTGAGAATGATTTTTCAAATGGCTGCAAGAACAATCAGTGTTGCATATTGAACACAAATACTCACAAAAATTAGAACAGCAAAATGTATGAGTTACTGAAACAGTCTTTGAGGCCAGAGGCCACAATTTTAAAAAAATACTCAGGAGGAGCAAACACATTTCAATTGTGGTTGACAATAACAAACTACAAATTACCATGCAATAAAATGTACTTGACAACAGCATTTAAATTAAACAAATAGATTCACCTTTCTTTAACTAGGATGCAACATCAGTAGAATGATGCTCGAGTATAAGAGATTTTATTTTCAACTACACATGTAGTAGATTTTTTTTCAATTTATTTGTTTTGTTCAGCCAGTTCTTGTTCAACTATCTTTCGATACTCATCGAAACCGCCTTCAATACTTTGAACAGAACCACCTCCACAAATCCAAAGTTCTTTGCACACCATCCTAATTAATCTTTCATCGTGAGAAACTAGGATTACTCCTCCCTGAAAAGGACAGATGAGAAAATGTGAAAAAAGTTTCTGAGGTATGTACTGTGGAAACATGGCTTTGTTTGTGAATAATGAATACAAAAATACTTACATTGTATTTGTTGATCGCATGACCAAGAGCTTGGATGGACTCAATATCTAAATGGTTGGTAGGTTCATCCAGAACAAGGAAATTGGGATTACCCAGGCACATGACAGCAAATGCAACACGAGACTTTTGGCCCCCAGACAAACTTGCTATACTTTGTAAAGCAAGATCACCAGATACACCAAAACTACCAAGCTGTCGTCTGTACTCTTCTGAAGGTTTGCCTGTAAAATAAATAAATAAAACAATATCAATACCGGTACCAACTTGACGTGATGTTTGAAAAGTGCTTTGCAAAGCATACATGATTCTGTTTCCAACAAAAGATACAAACCTGGTGATGCCTGTTGAAGCAGCTCTACAGAGCACACATTCATATCCAATTGATCAACATGGTGTTGGCTGAAGTATCCAAACTTCAAATTACGATGCACAAATCGGTCACCTCTTGTAGGGGTGAGAATGCCCATAATAATTTTCAGTAATGTGGATTTACCTGCACCATTGTCACCAACCTGAACGAGGACAATGAACCAAATCATATTAAGAAAAAGGAACACTAAATTGACTACTTAAACTTGATTAACCAACAAAACTCCCTTACAATACAGATCCTTGATTCAAGAGTCCCATTTAGATTGACATTGCTAAATATGGTTCGTCCGGTGCCTTCATATGCAAAGGTTACTTCAGATAACTGAAGAATTGGAGGTGAAAGAGCTTCCACAACAGGAAATTTTAATATCACATCTGCTTCTTTCTCTACAGGTTTCAGCTCAGGCCTTGTAGAAATGAATTGAAAGGAAAATCAGAACTTGGCATAGCACAGGTCAGACTGTAGACAATTCTATTTTTATCCACTTACAGTTTCTCCAACATCTTAATCTTGCTTTGGACACTAGAAGCTCTGTTGGCATTGTACCGAAACCGATCAATGAACGCTTGAACATGTTCTCGATGTGATTGTTGCGCTTCCCACTCTCGTTGCTGATTCTTCAGTTTCTCTGACTTGGTTTTGTCAAACTGTTCATAGTTTCCTCTGAAATTTTTGAATCAATGATCAGCTGCGCCATGAATGCAAGGACCTATCTGAATCAATTATGCACTCCTTAGCTGTGAGGCTAAGAAAACATACCTATATGATTCTAGTCTTTGAGCATATAGATGAATTATATCAGTTGGGACTGTATCAAGAAAATTACGGTCGTGAGATACAACAAGCAAAGTTGTAGGCCAATTTTGAAGGTAATTTTCCAACCAAATAATTGCTTTAATATCCAACATGTTTGTAGGTTCATCCAACAACAATAAATCAGGCCTAGAAAAGAGACAAGTTTTCAATTAATTGAAAGTGGAAATGTGTTTTCTAGACACGTCAAGAACAATTCCTCATTCTGATTCCTCTTTCTTTGTGATAATATGCAAATAGAATAAACCAGACATACTTGGAGAAAAGAGCCCTTGCTAAGGCCAAACGCATACGCCAACCTCCAGAAAATTCTTTTGTCTTACGGCTCTGCATTTCTACATTGAAGCCCAGACCGTCAAGAATACGAGATGCTCTGGCTGGAGCTTTGTCTGCTTCAATGGTCTGTAAGGCTATGTAAATTTCACTTAATTCGTCCGTCATTGCAGTGTCTGCTGTTCTGTAATGCAATTTTTTTTTTTAATGAATTAAATGGATAAGGTTAATTTAGAATGAATTACTAAGAAAATTTACTGAGGTTAACACAAACCCTGCATTTACAGCAGCATTAATCTGTTTCTCTCGATTCAGCAACTCTTCTCTCTTAAAATCACACTCTAGGACACTTTGTAGAGCTGGAGTGTCATCACCTACGACTTCCTGCTCGACATGAAGGATTGAGAAATGTGAAGGAATTCGAAGTTGACCTCTGTTCAAAAATACCAACAAAAATAATTAAAGGAAAAAAATGAAAATTGATTAATATACTGAAGCAGTGTATAAGGATTCTAACCCAGAAATCATCCGCAGCAGAGTAGTTTTTCCGTGTCCATTTCTTCCCACTAGCCCGTAGCGTCTTCCAAAGGAAAGAACAAGGTCCGCTCCTTGAAGAAGAACTCTACAGAAACATGGAGGAAGGAATCTGATGACCTGAACATTCTTTTGATAAAGAATAAGTGCATTAACACAACATTTTAATGATCTTACCTGTCACCAAAAGCTATGTCAAAGTTCTCTATTCTGATGTCTTGAGTACGATTAGAACCTTTGGCTTCCATTTTTGCATCTTTTCTACTGGTCACTTGGGATGCAGAGGCAGTCTCAAGTTTTACAGGGCCAGCTGCTGGTCGGTTGGTCAAATCAGCCACTCGTTTTTCTTGTCTTTGTTTCAGCTTTGCTTCTGCTTTCTCCAGCTTTTTGGCATCCACTTTCTGAAGTTACAAATAAAATGGTTAAGAATACCTTTGTACAATGTTATAAACAATACAAATCAAAATAATAAAAGCAGATACTTACGAGTACGTCATCCCTTTGAGTGACCCATATACTCTTCATCTCAGTTACATCAGTATCAAAGTTGTCTGTCAATGACTTCAAATGAACTGGAGCCTCTAATACTCTGTTCTTAATTTTGCCAGAGTTTGCATCTGGTCTCAATATTCCCCAAAGTTTATCACATATATCTTTAATTTCATCTTCTGATTTATCTACTCCTACCTCTTGCAAAACGCCCCCAATGGCTTCATAAATTTCATCGCTATCTTCGAAGTCATCTGCACCACCTGTGAGTACACCTGCATAAATAAAAGAAAAAGTGTAAGTAAGCTGTCAAAATTTGGCAAAGAATTCTTGCATGCCTGTTTTGGTCCTTCATAGTCAAATAGCAGTAAGCATAGAAAGGAGTATGATGGATCAAATCTCTGTCCATCATAAACTACTCGAATGACAAAGATATTGGATATGTCCTGTCAATTGATGCTTCACTCATTGAATTACATGTGAAACAATTACAGAATACATTTATAACCTATAAACCGCTAATATTTTCAGCTACATTAAATTTTTCCAAATGAAAGCGGTTGAGTATAATTATGACTCATGCATGTTCTGAAGACCGCCGGTGTGACATACCCTCGACATATTGGTATAATTCATCGTCAATCTTAGGAAATTCTTGTTTAATGTACTCCAAGTGAGCTGCCATGATGGTTCAATTTCCCGGTCCGTTCTTAAAGGATCGTTCCGACCTCGTGTCAACGGTTAGCAGTGGTCGGTAGCGGTCAGCCCGGATGGCGTGCCGGTGCCTGGTGTATTTTGTTTTGATCGTGTTGTTTGTTGGTTAGGATTCATTGCATTGGTTTCAGCGGTTTAAGAAAGAGTTTGTTTCAAGTATTTGCACATTGCCTAGAAAGTCACTGTTGTAGAGAAAAATGCCAACGTGGAATCAGATACAGTCACAGTTACGAAACCCTAACAATCCTGTTGTTTTCTTCGATGTTAACGTTGGCACAATAGTAAGGATCCAATAATAATGTTTTTATTAATGTTAAGTACTTCTGGATATACCCAAACTTAAACAGATTTTCACATTCAAAGCATCTGTGCTATTCTTTCATTTTCAAATGGAAAGAAATAACCATTTCACAAAAATAAACATATTTTTCCATTTTATCATATTGCATTAGCTTTCTGGAGATTCAATTAAAGGCTATTCTAAACTAAAGTTCAAATTACAAACAAATCAAGTATCAAATTATGTTTAGTGTGTACTTACTGTGTAATTCAACTGTGTGTTGCAGGAGATTGGACGCATGATATTGGAACTCTTTGCTGACATAGTGCCCAAAACTAGTGAAAACTTCCGGCAATTCTGTACAGGAGAATACCGAAGAGATGGTGTACCTCTAGGCTTTAAAGGAGCCCCCTTTCATAGAGTAATCAAAGACTTCATGATCCAAGGAGGCGATTTTGTCAATGTGTGTATATTTTATTTGGTTTACATAATATTTTTTATTTGATGTTTGTTAAGCATTACTAAGCTTTACCTATGTGTTTCAGGGTGATGGTACTGGTGTCATGAGTATTTATGGAGGAACTGCCTTTCCAGATGAAAATTTTAATCTTAAACATGATGCACCTGGATTGTTGTCAATGGCTAACAGTGGAAAAGACACCAATGGATGTCAATTCTTTATTACATGTGCTAAATGTAATTTCTTGGATAGCAAACATGTGGTATTTGGACGTGTAATTGATGGACTTCTAGTTATGAGGAAAATTGAGAATGTGCCAACTGGTCCAAATAACAAGCCTAAAATTCCAGTAGTCATTGCACAATGTGGACAAATGTGACTTTCTTATTGTCATGCCTTTATGATAACTGTAAATATTTCTCAAACATGTGTTTAAGTGATGTTGTGTGGAGCAGAATAAACCAGAAAATGTTATGAAAATATCTTTAACACATAGAAGTTTTAACATTTTAGTACATCAAAACAAATATCACAAAATTTTGGCATGTTTCTTAATAAATTATGTCAATTCCTCTTGTTAAAAATAAATAGATTTTTTTTTCTTCTTGTGAGTGCAAGGTGACTTGATATTCTTCAAGCCAATATTCTAAATTATGGACAAAGCAAAAATGTTAACTGTTGTAATTGATGCTACACAAGTAGTGATCATTAAAAGTCTTCATTGGATTTAGCTGACAAATAAAGTCATATTTACTTTAGATGTTATTGTTACTTCCCTACATATTTCAGCAATACAAATCTAGCAGAACATACCTTTAGATTCGTTAAAAACAAGCAGTTTTCACAATTTTCATCCCTATGAGGATTTAGCAGTGTCAGCTACAAGTTTAACTGTATGAATTGATGGTTTTCCAAAGCGACGCTCGGCTTCAGTGAAGAAAGCACGCTCCATCTGTCTGACTAGCTCATTGAAAAAGACATGAGCAAGCTGTGAATGAAAGGCTGAACGGAAGCTGAATGATACATAGAAGTCAATGACACACGACTGTGGTTCAGTGCTGAGGCCAGGACTGAATTTCCACAAAGTAGTGAGATGGTCAAATAGATGACCTTCAGTACACTCGGCCCTAGAAAAATAAAACACATATACTGTGACTTACCCCTCATTTTTGACTGACATGTAATGTACACTAATGATGACATTTACCTCACAAGCCTTGGTCGTATCAGAGTTACTGCTGATACATAACTTTCACTTATAGGTGGGAAACCAATACTAAGTTTTCCTTTTAAAAACCCTGTTGTCCTTTCTGTAATATCTGATTGCTTACAAAATGGAACAAAGGTCCTGTAGTTTTCAACATCGGATACAACCTGGTACATTTGGTCCATAGAGAATCTACATGAAAAAAATAAAGTATTGGAAGTAATTTGTACCATCATATTTTTTGCAGAAAGAAAAGTGACAGTAACTTACCCAACTAGCTTTCGCCCCCTGTATTCCTTCGTTTTATCGCTGAAATTAGCTCGATTGAAAAAAGAATTACAGCCAGTACATGTGCTAAATGTGTGACTTGTGGTGGGAAATGCCTGCAAGTGATGTTCACCTGTTATACACCTACAGCAAACGAGAAAAATTTATGATTTTGTGGTTGAGGAACCAGAATGCAACAAGACAATCCAGTATAACCATGAAGACATTCGAAAATGGTGTGTGTATACCTACTTTAGGACTACAACAGCATGTTTCGGAGGAGAGAACAATCTTAAAATTTGAGAGTTACTGCAACATCGTATTAAAATTGTCATTGCGCTAACTGCACTTGGGCAAAGGGTATTACAGGACAAAACGTTTAACACTTGAGCAATAATAAACAGCAGACGCTTTCCAGTGCTGGCTAGATCCACGGTGAACGACCAACCCTTGAAAGTAGTGACGATTTCAAATCGACGAATATAATGAAATGTTTGTGATAAAAAACACACTTAGGTTCGCTTTTTCACTTTAACATTGGAAAAAGCACTGCAATGATAATTTCGCAACAGCTATTTTTCTTAACAACTTACGAGGTCCAGTGTGCAGCCGTGATTTGATAAACATCAGCAACCATCAAAATGGCGGCCAATATTCCTCGGACTCATGAAGGTAAGCGTTTTTTAAATCTTATTTATATAATAAATGAGACCTTAATACTTAAAATTGTTTTAATAGTAATGAGGAATTTTATCTGTCGATTGGACTATAATGTGTGGTGTAAAGTGCCCCCGATAGCCTAAACAAGAGCCAATTTTGTTGAGCCTAGCATGCCGTCATGTCGGTGTATCGGATAATTTTCAGTCTCATCAGAGAGGAAAATCGTCTTTGTTTTTAACGTCCAATTATTTATCCTAACACATTAGTAAATTTCTTGCTTCTTTATTCTATTCGAGTGTTTTGGTGTAACTTTCGGTCACCTTCGTATTGTGGACTAAGCCGCGGTAACCTATTTCGTGGTTGCTTGGTGCGAAACCCGTACGTTCGCTTCGTTTTTCTTTTTTCTTCTTTTTCGAAATGTTCAGTTAAGTTTTGACTGGATAGTGTTTATTTGAGTATCATTTGTGAAATATTTCCATTTTTCCGGCCAACGTGCCATTCAAAATATTTGTTTCAAGTCAATGTCACAATTGTCTTGATTTTGTATGTTGCTTCACATTATTATTAAACCTACGTACCTAAATCACATCACTTCATTGCGATTTCTGTTTTATTTTTTATTAGATATCGAGGCCCAGATAAGGGATATTCAGTCCAGAAAAAAGGACTTAACCACTGAAGATGGAGTCAAGGAGAAGGACAGAGTTGGTCTTGGCGAGACAGGTTATTTCGACAGTGACATCTATGATGGCGGAGGCGGAAAATATGAAGGATATGTCACCTCAATTGCAGCTAATGATGAAGTTGATGTAAGTTTTCATTGATACTTACATTCTTGTTATATTTATTGTGGTCGTACAGCGTTTAAATTTTTATATTTCCTCCAGGATGATGAATTTGATTCAGTATCATTTACTCAAAACAAGAGAACAGGATATACTGCACCTGCTGCTCTACTCAATGATGTTGCCCAAGTAATATTTCTGGATTAAGTTTGCTATTTTAACCTTCAAACAAACAAATTTTAATTGCACATTTTATACTTTTTAGGCGGACAAAGATTATGATCCTTTTGCTGATAGACGCAGACCTACTGTAGCAGAAAAAGAAGATGAGTATCGGCGAATACGGAGGACCATGGTCATTTCTCCCGACAGAGTGGATCCCTTTGCTGAAGGTTCGTTGTCCATTTTTCAAATGTTGCTATTTTGATAGTTATCAGTAAGCCAGTTTATATCTCAGTTAGTTTACACTCTGCAAGCACCAATGGGTAGTTTGCAGTTGTTGGGAGAAATGTTGTCAGAATTGAATATATTTCATTAGTCCATATATCAAATCTGGTAGCATTATGGAATGTCTTTTAGAGCTGATTGATAAGGTGCCATTCGTCCTTTTTGTGAAATTTGGAAGGATACTATTTTCTTATTGAATGTGATTTTAGTTTTTCACTGTACTGGCTACTCTGTCCATTGGCTCTATTTTCTGTTTTGATTTCATGGACCATTACATCTCAACTATTTTTAATGAGTTTTCCAAATCTATGGGTCAGATATTTTTATTTAAAATATTTGCTTGTAGTATTCAAGTGTTAATGATTTTGAAAGCTCATTGTTTACCTCATGCTGCATGTAAAATATGTTCTTGCTGAAACTCCTGACATTTTGTTCTTCTCTAAGTTACAAATTCCATGCAAATCTATCATTTCCTTTTAGTTTGCACTGGAATGAAAGAAACCTCATCCTTTGATGCTACTTGTGGTAGTACTGTGATCAGTCCCCATTTTCACAGCCTGTTGTATGTTATTACCTGACCCAGAGTTTCAGCAAGGATGCATCACCTGGTTAGTCTTTTCTTGTTAGGGAATGAATGGACTGAGTGAATGCGTGTGTGAATGTCAGCCACATCTTTACTATAAGATGGTGAAGTAACTACTTCAGGTTGAAATTGGAGATGGTGCCCATTATGTCGTAGAATATGAATCCTTCACACTGACAGAATGGAAGAAACTCCATCTCTTTCTTTCTTCATGTTTACTTTTACAGTAACATGTATTATGTTGATATGAAGCATAATTTATCTTATGTTGTGGAAGTATGGCTGTTTGGAACCGAAGAAGACTCAATTTGATACTTGTAGCCATACTAGGTTTGCCATTTGATACCACTTACTAATGAAGGTGAATTTCTTCTCTCCCTACCCGAGGATGTCTAGCCCAAACCTGAGCTGCTCAACGGGAAGCCATCATCTCAAGTATCTGGTGCGGGAATGAAAGGATACCCTTGAGTGCATTATAGGTTTACTTTAAAATATGTACACTGACAGATTCATAACTTGTTAATACTTCTTATAATTATTATAGTAAATTGGGATTTTAAAATATCTTATGCTCTTTTCCTGTGCTCATAGACTTTCAGAAGTATAGCACTACCTGGTTTAATTTTATTAATAATATTTATGAGCACCTTATCAATACTAACAGTCACTATTGATGTCTATGATTTGGACATACCCACACCTACATCATTGCCCATCCACATAAGCTGAGTGAAAGTGTGTGAGTGAGCTAACAGAAAAGTACTAATGGAACCAGATTGTTTGTAGGTGCTTGCAGTTAAATGGAGAATCAAGCATCTTTCCTGGAAGATATCGCCATCCGGCGTCACGTACGTACCTGAAGTGTTGTCTGCTGTGTCCACTTACTTATTAGGACCTTTGTTGATGCCCTCTACAGTGTGATTCACATGTGTTTGTCAAATGTGCAATAGTCTTCTCTTATCCACTTTACAGCTCAATCATTTGGTCTTGTGGACGTAATTTAATAAGGAGGTGGACACAGCAACATTGGTTTTGTCAGGGTAGCAACAATAATTCAGTTTTTATGTTGATTTTTAAATCAATAAGTGAAATAAAGCCAACTGTTTTTATTTCCTATCCTTTTTTTTTCCATGATTGTATTCTGCATCGTTATGTCAATTGTTAATGGATACTTTGATTACATCGTCACTGTTATCCCAAGTACTGATCTATTCATCATCTTTTAGACCCTTATATTTTGTTTCATTTATTGCATTGTAACTATTGTTTTCTTTTCTAAAATGGCACCCTGATAAGCCAATCGAAGTCGTACATAAAAGGCCTGTTGAAAAGCCAGGTTGTGCAGCAGTTTCTAATAGTTACGCCGCGTGCGTGACGTTTTTCTTTTGTGATTGCAGGTGGGAAGACTCCTGATGTGGGATCTAGAACATATACAGAGATTATGCGTGAGCAGCTCTTGAGAGGAGAAGAATCAGAGGTAAGCGCACAAAGGCTTTTCTCCTTTATATTTTCTTAAAATATGCTGTTTTATCATACCTGTTGTGTCAATTCGGTTTTAGCTGAGGAAGAAAATCTTGGAAAAGCAGAAGGAGGGCACTCTGAAAGTCGTCAGTAATGGTGACTCTGCTAAGGCTGCCCCTAAACGGCGAGGCCGCTGGGATCAGACAGATGAATCGGGTACACCGTTAGAGAAAAAGAAGAAAGCAGCTGATGTTTCATCTGGTTGGGATAAGGAGGATGTAAGTCTCACAGTAGTATTGTAGTTGCCAACATATATTCAATTTGAGTTATGTTTAAGTAGGATGCTGTGGTGCCAGTGTTGTAATTAAGGTTATCTGTGCTTCTCGTTAGGCAACCCCTGCCGTTTCCCGGTGGGATGAGACTCCTGGCCACCCGAAAGGTTCAGAGACTCCTGGTGCTATTGCCACTCCTGGGGTGAGCACACGCATGTGGGATCCGACACCCGGACATGCAACTCCAGGTGCAGTTACTCCTGGTCGAGAAACACCAGGTCATGACAAGGCCATGTCCAGCAGAAGGAACCGGTGGGACGAAACTCCCAAGACAGAACGAGGTATGTTACGATATGTCTTATTTGTCATGGAAGCTACCCACCATATGTTTCAATTGCAAATGTGGTTTCTTTCCCCCTCCTTGCAGAAACGCCTGGGCATAGCAGTGGGTGGGCCGAAACTCCTCGAACGGATCGCGTCGCTGGTGGCGATCTGATCCAAGACACTCCAGGCACTGTCAGCAAACGGAGGAGCAGGTGGGATGAGACGCCGTCCAACCAGATGACGCCGTCAGCCATGACACCTTCCGCTATGACTCCTCACACACCTGGCACTCCTTCGACTCCCATGGGAACTCCAGGTGCCACCCCATCCATGATGACACCCAGTGGGGTGACCCCAACTGGCCAGAAAGCAATGGCGATGGCCACACCAACACCAGGTAATCTATTTCATAACAAGTGGTACAGACAACTCCCGGATGGATTTCTCTGACATTTCTTCCAGTGGTTCTTATTTTTAGTCAATACTTCAATTACTTTTCTCTTCTTTTTTCTTAGGTCATCTTGTTACTATGACACCCGAGCAGATGCAGAACTACAGGTGGGAGCGTGAGATTGATGAAAGGAACCGACCTTTGGCTGATGAAGAACTGGAATCAATGTTCCCTGTTGGGTACAAAATTCTTCAGCCTCCAGCAGGTTGGTATATTGTGTTCTTCTACTTGCACGAGTCATGAGACCATGTTTTCACACTGTCTATGTGCTTTACAGGCTACATCCCTATTAGGACACCCGCGAGGCGTTTGACTGCCACCCCAACCCCAATTGCGGGAACACCCCAGGGATTTTTCATTCAAACAGAAGACAAGTCGGCTAAATACATGGATAACCAACCTAAAGGCAACTTGCCCTTCATGAAGCCTGAAGATGCTCAGTATTTTGACAAGCTCTTGGTAAGTCAGATCATTAAATGTTAGTTACTGCAACTTCTAAAACCAAAAAACAAAGTTCGTTATCTACTGTTACTTGAATTTTATCACATTTTTTTTATTTCTTTTCAATTTCAGGTTGATGTTGATGAAGAGACCCTCAGTCCTGATGAGCAAAAGGAACGGAAAATCATGAAATTGCTTCTCAAAATTAAGAATGGTACCCCACCAATGAGGAAAGCAGCTCTTCGACAGATAACTGATAAGGCTAGGGAATTTGGAGCAGGTCCACTGTTTAACCAGATTCTTCCACTGCTTATGTCCCCCACTCTTGAAGATCAAGAGAGACATCTTCTTGTGAAAGTCATTGATCGTATTTTGTACAAATTGGACGACTTGGTCCGACCATATGTTCATAAGGTATGTAGAGGGTGAATTATTATTGATATCTCGCACAGTTGTGTGTACTGTCCTTTCAATGTGATTAACACTTTCTTATTGTTTTCATAGATTCTTGTGGTCATTGAACCTTTGTTGATTGATGAAGATTATTATGCACGTGTTGAAGGCAGAGAAATCATTTCCAACTTGGCCAAGGCTGCTGGTTTAGCCACCATGATTTCAACTATGAGACCTGATATTGATAATATTGATGAGTATGTGCGAAACACCACTGCCCGAGCGTTTGCTGTTGTCGCGTCAGCTTTGGGAATTCCTTCCCTCTTGCCTTTCTTGAAGGCTGTTTGTAGAAGTAAAAAGTCTTGGCAAGCACGGCATACAGGTGAGTACTAGATGCTTTATTATTAGGACAGTATATTCTACAAATATTCTGTTCTGATTGGATTTGGGCAAGTAACCATTATTAATCATTGTCAACTCCAGGTATTAAAATTGTTCAGCAAATTGCGATCTTGATGGGATGTGCCATATTACCCCATCTAAAGAGTTTAGTAGAAATTATTGAACATGGTCTTGTGGATGAACAACAGAAAGTTCGAACCATCACTGCTCTTGCAATTGCTGCCTTGGCAGAAGCTGCTACTCCATATGGTATTGAAAGCTTCGATTCTGTTTTGAAACCCCTTTGGAAAGGTATTCGTACTCATAGAGGAAAGGTAGGTCACTTCGACAAGTACATAATAATATTTTTCACCTCTTAATATGTATTTTATCTTGTATTTTATGATTACTTTCTTATTTCAGGGTCTTGCTGCCTTCTTGAAAGCTATTGGTTACCTCATTCCCCTCATGGACGCTGAATATGCAAATTATTATACCAGAGAAGTGATGCTTATTTTGATTCGTGAGTTCCAGTCGCCAGATGAGGAAATGAAGAAAATTGTGTTAAAGGTAAGATAATTAAACTTGACTCAACGTGCCTAGGTGCCTACATTCCTTCTGATGTTTTATCTCATTTTCCCCAACTAACTTGAATTGCTTGTGATTTTCAGGTGGTCAAGCAGTGCTGTGGAACTGATGGTGTAGAACCACAGTATATCAAAGATGAAATATTGCCTCATTTCTTCAAGCACTTCTGGAACCATCGAATGGCCCTGGATAGGCGGAATTACAGACAGGTACTTACCGTACTAGTTATGGGGAGCTTGACTTCATTCAGTGGAAATTTGAAATGAATAGTTGGTGGGTGTAATGTGAGTAGTAATTACTTTTTAATTTTCAGCTTGTTGATACTACAGTGGAAATTGCAAACAAAGTTGGTGCCTCAGAAATCATTAACAGAGTAGTTGATGACCTGAAGGATGAAAATGAGCAGTATCGTAAGATGGTTATGGAGACAATTGAAAAAGTCATGGGTAACCTTGGTGCAGCAGACATTGACTCGCGTTTAGAAGAACAGCTTATTGACGGTATACTGTATGCTTTCCAAGAACAGACAACAGAAGTAAGTTGACTTGAAAATTCATTTTTAGTGGTGACTGGCATTGTGGGATGTTTGTTTCTCTGTTTGGTTGTGGATCCTGTGTGGTACCACTTTCTGTTACACAGTTTTTTTGGTTTTGTTTTAGGATGTAGTCATGCTCAATGGGTTTGGCACCATTGTAAATCAATTATCAAAAAGGGTGAAACCCTACCTTCCTCAAATCTGTGGTACCATTTTGTGGCGACTGAACAACAAATCGGCTAAAGTTCGACAACAGGCAGCTGATCTCATCTCAAGGATAGCTGTTGTCATGAAAACCTGTCAGGAAGTAAGTTGTTCTTAATATTTTAATGTACTCAATGTATTGTTATGTGTTTTGTTTTGTATTGTTTATGTTTTGTTTTTCTTATACTTCTGTAGGAAAAACTTATGGGTCACTTGGGAGTTGTGCTATATGAATACTTGGGTGAAGAGTACCCAGAGGTACTTGGCAGCATCCTTGGAGCACTGAAAGCTATCGTTAATGTTATTGGTATGACAAAGATGACACCACCAATCAAGGATTTACTTCCCAGACTCACTCCAATTTTGAAAAACAGGCATGAGAAGGTTAGAATGATTTATGTTTTTGCACAATTCACAACTGTCCAATTTTTATTTATTTATTTGGGTCTCCTCATGTATTGTTGTTTTCTATTGTTGCCTAGGTGCAAGAAAATTGTATCGACTTGGTAGGTCGCATTGCTGATCGTGGACCTGAATATGTGTCAGCGAGGGAATGGATGCGTATCTGCTTTGAGTTGTTGGAACTCTTGAAAGCTCATAAAAAGGCAATTAGAAGAGCCACAGTCAACACATTTGGTTACATTGCAAAAGCCATTGGGTAAGTAAGATTATGGATGTGTAATTTTGTGTTCTGCAGCATATCCAGTGCTTATTGTTCCTTTTTGTATTGCTCTTTTCTAGTCCTCATGATGTGCTGGCTACTTTACTGAACAACCTGAAAGTACAAGAAAGACAGAACCGTGTTTGCACAACTGTTGCTATAGCCATTGTCGCAGAAACATGTTCACCATTCACAGTTCTTCCTGCACTGATGAATGAGTACAGAGTGCCTGAACTTAATGTTCAAAATGGTGTTTTGAAATCGTTGTCGTTCTTGTTCGAATATATCGGTGAAATGGGAAAAGATTACATCTATGCTGTAACACCTTTGTTAGAAGATGCTTTAATGGACAGGTACTGTGCTATATACAATGTCCAATAATTTTGTAATCTAACATGTAGTTTCCCTGATCTACTTTTCTGTGTAATAAATCTTTAAACAGCTTTTATTTATTCGTTTGTTTTCAGAGATTTGGTGCATCGCCAGACAGCATGTGCTGCTATTAAGCACATGGCTTTGGGAGTGTACGGATTTGGTTGTGAAGATGCTCTTATTCACCTTCTGAACTATGTCTGGCCCAACATTTTTGAAACATCACCTCACCTTGTGCAAGCCTTCATGGATTCTATTGAAGGAATGCGTGTTGCACTGGGGCCTATTAAGATTCTCCAGTACACATTGCAGGTATGCATTTCTCTTGTTAACAGTTCCTAATTGCCTAATTTTTTAAGTAGCAGTTCAGTTAAAAAAAAAACTGTTTCTTTGTTGCAGGGGCTGTTCCATCCTGCGCGTAAGGTCCGCGACGTGTACTGGAAGATCTACAATTCTCTTTACATTGGAGGTCAAGATGCCTTAGTTGCAGGTTACCCTCGAGTTGAAAGTGATCCCAAGAATGTGTATGCACGGTATGAGCTTGATTTTGTATTGTAAATGAAAACTTCACTATAAAGCAGTAGAGATGTAATGCTTAAATGAACTTCATGCAGCATCATTGTTAGGCCCACTTGTGCTTTCAATGTACTTTTATTTCCAAATATTGTTTGTTTGCTGAGTAGCATCCTGAAATCACTTTCTAAACAATTTTATTTTGATTCCTTCTGTCAAACTGATTCCTTCTGTTCAGCCCTTAGAGAAAGTCATTTCAGGATACATTTTAAATTCTGGTTACTGAAGATGAATCAGTGTAGTATTATACCAAATAAAGAATTCAAAAGCCTGAAGCAGTATGTGATTATTTATTCTCTCTAAAATAGAAGTTGGAGTAACATGCTTACAATTTTCTGATGAAATGCAATACCGATTGCTTATGTACACTTATATACACATTTACACACACTTCATGGACAAATCTCAGTGTCGGTGCTTATAGCTCAAGCCATTTCTACTACTCTCTCTTTGATAGGGAGACCTAGATCTTCTGTGTGGCTCTCTGCTCTGTGAGCGGGATCTTCTTCTGTACTTCTCTCTGGATGTTGATCTTTCCCTTTTACCTGATGTCTTGTCATATTTCTTTCTTGATTGTGAAGGTGAAGCAGACCTGTTCCTCTCTCCATTCTCTGTCGAATGTGACCGCCTTCTGTTTCTCCTTGTATTATCCAATGGCCTGTCTGGATCTTCCTTTATTTTAAGGTCAAATCTCTTCCTCTCTTTTATTGGAGTTCTTGACCGGCTCCTCTCTCTACTATTAGATCTAGAACGTATGCGTCTGCTTTTACCTTTAGGTATTGAGCCATTAGCAGCAGCAGGTCTTGGAAGACTCTTTGAGTGGCTTTGAGGGGGTCCTTCAAAATCCATCTTGCGCCCTAAAACCGCATACAATTCATTCTCTACTTCTTTGTTTGCAGTGAGGTGATTTGATTGATATTTTTCCTTTTTAACTGGAGGTGAACCACTATCACTTTCACTGTCAGAATCGCTACTATTCCTCCTTTTACTTCCTTCCTTCCTCTTTTCTTTCTTCTGTTTCTTCTTTTTCTTTTTCTTTTCCATTTTTTCCAACTTTCTGTAAATGAAAACAATGTATTACCTAGTAAACTAATTATTAATGCAAAAACAAAGATAAAATAAGGAATTAAATTATTTACTTTAAGAGCTTATATTTTTTCCTGGTAGAAAGTCCTTCTAGAAATTTCAATTCTGATTCATTCATGTGATCTTCATCCTCACTGCTGGATGGAATGAGCTGATGATTGCTGGCATGCGAGGGTGCATTGGGGAGCTCCAAAAGGCCTACAGCTCCCTTTTTCATTTGAAGTCCATCTTCTCGCATTTGACGAATGAGCTCAGAAGGATTTAAATTTGAGCCCCCATCTCCCCCACCAGCTGACTGATTATACATTGGGCACTCCTTGTCTGTACAGTAAGAAAATACCAATGAGTGAACAACAATTACCAAGGACCCAAAAATAAATTTTTACAAAATCAATATGTTCAATATAACTTCTACCTACCAGTATTGATGTGACCCCATTTGTGACATTTAATACATCTGACATTTCGGACTTGAATACCAAATGGCTGGTCACGAATTTCTTGATCTCCTTTACAGTAACTGAAAAGAAACGTAAAATCTTATAGGACACAATTTTTTTGAATAGTTTGAATTGCAACTACATGCAAAGATAATATTAACTGACCTTTCACGAGGTGCATTAAATCTGCGCTGCCACTCAAATTTGAACTCTGGTTCATCATCCTCACGTTCTCGATCTTTTTTGGTGCCAGGTGGTGGTTCATAAAGAAAATTTACACTAAGCTTCTCTTTACTCTCCTTGCTCATTATAGCCCTATTAAGAGAAAACAAAATTATGTGACGTAACTGCTTATCTAAGGTTTCAAGAGCAGAGCAATGAAACTCAACATCATATCAACTGTCACAGCACAAAAGCTTACTTATTAGTGTAGAGGTCTTGCTCTTTCTCATACTGCACCCTCAATTCTTCCTGTTTTTGCTTATAAGCTGCAGTTTGTTGTTCTGCCATCCATACCTGAGGAGAAGAAAAGTATGTTAAAAATAATCCAGATGACACCATTATGGGGACTGTCAATTAAATTGAACAAGATAACAGTTGTTTTTAATGGTTCAAACGCATGCACAGTTCAAATAATTCTCTGATAACTAACGAAAATTTAATGTGGACTGATATATACGAATAGAAATAAATAAGACATACCCGTTTCAGGTTATCTCTTGATGCAGGGTGGAAAAACTTTTTGCACATGTAATTATTGAAACCTTTCCCCATTTTGAATACGAATAAAGCTAGCTACGCAGATTAAAGTGGTCTGAAACACAAGTTTCAATGGTTTCGATTGAAATGAACCACCAACGATTTCACAATAAATTCAGGCAGGACGTTTTTCGTTTAAACTACGAAAATCAACAACAAAACCTAGACAAAACAGAAAATAAGCTGGGGTACGTTCTTGTTCGAGCTAAACGTCGGTCGGTTTTGTCTGGTTTTGTCGTCGACCGGTCACCACGGCCACGGCCGTGAGAAGACGAGGCACAGGGCAGGACAAACACAAACGGCAACCGATCAACAACGTGTTTACCGCACATACTGCACGTGTGTTAGAATAGGTGTTCTTAGATTTTAATTTAAGACCTTTATATTGACGCGAAGCTCTAAACACTATGGGCCGTAAAGCCAAGTGGGACGATCCGAATTTCGTGAAGAAAGGACCTGGACGCAAAGCCAAAAAACAGAAAGATCCTGACTTCGGTTTTTTGAAAGGTATTTGGGGGGTTATGTTCTTTTAAATTTATACTCACAAGGAAGTGGTTTAAATCTATGTTACTGTTGTCTGAAATATGTTTAATTATATTTTCCTCTGGCTGTATCCTATACTTTTTTCCATTTATGTCTTACTTTTTAATTTGTCGAAGATGGAGAGGAGAAGCATGACAAGAAACTCAGTTCTCGCCAGAAGCAACGTCGAAGGATTCAGACTAGAAAAGAAGAAGAGCGGAAGACCCAGCAGACTGAGGCCCAAAAAAAGAGGATTGAGAAAAATCTGAAAATGAAAGAAGAGTTGGCTAAACAGCGACAAGAAGAACTGGCTGAACAGAAAAAAGGTAAGGGAACAATTGCTGCTTCTTATGTCTCTCATTCCCCACTGGACCTTAACGCTATTGATGTTTTCTCAGCTCTAAATATTCCTAGGAAGAAATCGGAGATCAAGGTTCCACCTAAGAAAAAGGTACGCGAGTATCACTCCTCCTCTGATGAGAGTGAAGATGAGGAAAGTCAGGAGGAGGATTCTGACGGAAGTGAGGAAGTTAGTGACGAAGAGGGTGATGCTATCGGATTCACAGATGACAACAGCTCGTGGCTGAAACCTGTCGCTAAAAAACTTGTTGGTCAGAAGAAAGTTCAAGACAGTGATGAAGATGATGACGAAAATGACGAAGAAGAATCTGAAGATGAGGAAGTAGATGAAGAGGAACTTGAAGATGAGGATGAGGAGGCTGAAGATGAGGATGAGGAGGCTGAAGATGAGGATGATGATGATGATAGTGAAGAGGAAGAAGAAGATAGCGACGATGATGAAGAAGAAGCTGATGATTCTGAAGATGATGTAGAAGTTAAGGAGTTGGGATTGAAAGGGAAATCCAAGCAGAAAAGGAGTGAAACAGTCCGTGTGCAGAGTCTTGATCAAGACTCTGATGAATCAGGTGACAGCAATGATGATTTTGGATCAGATTCTAATGAGGAGGATGAAGATGAAAGTGGTGATGAAGATATGCTTCCTATTGAGAAGAAAGCTAAACAATTGAAAAAGAAACACGAGAGGGACCAGTAAGCAATTTATTCAGTAAAATTCTGATCTTCTTTGGTAGTTTTTAGTCCAAATCTTTGAAACTTAATTTCTCTTACAGAAAACTTGCAGAAGAAGAGATGCAATTAAATGTTGCTAGTCAAGATGTTTTTGCATTCCCTTCAACAGACGAAATTCAAAAGCCTAAAGACTTGCAGGATGTTCAACAACGTATTAGGGATGTCATTATTGTACTTAATGATTTCAAGAGGCTCAAGGAGGAGGGAAGGTGTGTGGCATGATATCTGTTAAGAAATAAATGTTTGTAATTAATTACAAAATTAATTCCTATTTGGTTTTGCAGATCGCGGTCTGAATACATAGACCTATTGAGACATGACCTCTGCACATACTACAGTTACAACGAGTTCCTTATGGAGATGCTGATGCAAGTTTTCCCACTTAGTGAACTGATGGAGTTCTTGGAAGCAAGTGAAGTTCAAAGGCCACTGACAGTTCGAGTGAACAGTTTGAAAGCAAGGCGAAAAGATGTTGCCCAGGTGAACTTGTGTTTTGTGTGAGGTTTACCATTATACATTTGTTCTCTTTGCCAACTTAAGTATTTTCACTGTTATTTAGGCCCTAATTGGTCGGGGAGTGAATCTTGATCCCCTTGGCAAGTGGACAAAAGTAGGATTGGTCATTTACTCCTCCCAGGTGCCTGTTGGTGCCACACCTGAGTACTTAGCTGGACAATATATTATTCAGGTCAGTGTTTTGAGTCATTTCTAGCACACCATTACTCTCACTCTTTGTTGCGAGAGTGACACTTAATATTTCTTACTTTCTCACAATATAAATAAAATTCCAGGGCGCCTCAAGTATGCTACCTGTAATGGCTTTGGCTCCCAAAGAAAATGAGCGAATTCTTGATATGGCAGCTGCTCCAGGTGGAAAAGCTTCACACATAGGTTCGATATTTATTTATATAGTTGTGGTATTTTATGTGTGATTGGTACTTTATGTGTGATTGAATGTATTTGTTAATATTCTCTTGACTTTTGCAGCTGCTGTTATGAAGAACACTGGAGTATTGTTTGCCAATGATGCAAACAAAGACCGTACCAAAGCAATTGTTGGTAACTTCCATCGTCTTGGGGTTGTTAATAGTGTAGTCACTAACTATGATGGGCGAGTGTTTCCCACAGTACGTAAAGCAAAATGTTGTTTTTTGTATGGCTAAAAAATGATTGAGGTCCATATCTTTCTCATGTTGTGTTGTTATGCAGGTTATGAAAGGCTTTGACCGTGTCTTACTTGATGCACCATGCACAGGCACTGGTGTTGCTTCAAAAGATCCTAGTGTTAAAACCACAAAGGATGAAGTTGACATTCAACGATGTTGTACTTTGCAACGAGAACTTCTCTTAGCGGCTATTGACTGTTGTAATGCCCGCTCAGGCTCAGGCGGGTATATTGTATACTCTACCTGCTCAGTTCTTGTAAGTATTTTGATAAGTTTTGTGTGATTGGCCTAATACTTTGAATAAGTTGCAGATTTCATCATATTTTGACTCCTTTCAGGTTGAAGAGAATGAATGGATAATTGATTATGCCTTAAGGAAACGTGCTGTTAAACTTGTCCCGACGGGTCTAGACTTTGGCACAGAAGGCTTTACGAACTTTAAGCATATGAAGTAAGTTTGTCTGGTGTCTTGTCATGTTATTTTTTCTATTTTCAACCCAAACTACTAACCATTCTTATCTGTACTTCTTTTTCTATTTTAAGGTTCCATCACAGCTTAAAATTGACTCGCCGTTTTTACCCTCATACACACAACATGGATGGTTTCTTTGTTGCAAAACTTCAGAAAATGGACAACAGTATCACACCTTCTCTAGATCCTAATGTTATCCAGAATGACAATGAGGAAGATGATGGGGTCTACCAAGCTGATTTACTTCAGTCTGCAGAATTAAACGATTCCAAATCAAAGGAATCAAATACTAGTAAGGCTAAAAGCAGTAATAATAAAAAAGTGTTCAAGAATAGAAGTGAAGCTCTTCGTGAGCGACTGAAAATGAAGAAGGCTAAGGGTATGGGTAAGGGCAAAGTAAGAATTGATGGTAAAGAAAGATTCAAGTTGAAGAAATCAAAGCCTGTGCCAGCAGTTAAGAAAGAACCCAAAAAACCGAAGAAGAAGAAGGGGGATCAAACTAATGGACAATCGGAGCCCCAATCCCCAACACCCAATGGTACAACCACTGTCAATGGTAATGCTAGCAAAGTTGGCAAATCAAAAAATAGCAAAGTAAAGGAAACTAATGGAAAGAATAAGTCAGTGCCATCTAAGAAGAGAAATTCTAATTCAGTTGGTTCAGATCTTGGTGTCTCTCCAAAGAAGCCAAGAAGGAAGTAAATTGTTCAATAAAAATTAGTAAATTACTCCTGGAGCATTTTAATGTACCTTGTATGATAAGTACTTCAAAAGGACTTGTTAAAAATTATTCAATAAAACATACTCACATAATTATGTTGCTTTAGTTATTGCTAGTTCAGTATGCATCTAGGAGGCAGAATATTGTCGGTGTAGAATACGGTTAGTTTGTTTCTCAATTTTTTAATATCTTTATCGATTTGAAACATATGACAGATATCAATTACAGTGGTTATGGCTGATAAGTTGTGCAGTTGATTGTGAGATAATCTGATTATTACAATGTTGCTGATTAAAAGTAGAAAAAGTTTTCTTGAAGAGTGGTTGTTGCATACATTCTTTATCATTTAGCACCCACTCATTTATCACCTAAATCACAGCTGCTGCAAGTGATGTTGCCAGTTGAGAGTAACTTGCACATGAATCTCAGGTACCAATGTCAAGTAACTTGTCATTGTGGAGGTCCGTACGAAATGCTTTGTCATTTAATATTTGTGGGATGAGCATCTTATCACTACTTACACTTGGAGATTTTCCTCTAATTTTATAAATTTTCTAAAATTAACTGAAGGTTTGTGTGCACAGAAAGAAATGAATTTTGTGCTTTAAGTACTCATTCCTACATTATTTGTTAGACTAATGTTAAAACAACATATGTTAGGATTAACCTACGACTTTAAGTACAGCTCATCTTGATGCACCATTTTATCCAGAGGGGGTCCAAAGCCATAAGATGCTTCCATCCAAATATTTCAAATTGGCTAGCAAGAAAGCAATAGTGAGCTCAAAAGTTAGAAGCAGTGAGGAGTATCCAATCCAGTATTTCTTTGGCTTAGAGAACATGTTCACATTGAAATCAAAAAGTTAATTACTTATTTTACAGTCCTTGCATATTGATGGCCATTGTATAAAAAAATATTCCTCATTATATTTACAAATGCAGTATGCCCCAATAAGCTAGCAAGCGATACTAGCGATCAACACAGTTGTTGGCATGGAGCAGTGAAAGAGAGGGAGAACAGAAGCCTGGTGCATCACCTTTCCATCATTGGTGATGGAAATTCCCCCCACACCTCCCGGAAACGATGACGGTCAGCGATGGTTTTCTTGATGAGGGAAATAAAGAAGGTAGAAGGGTCGGGTGGGCCTCGGCTCGGCGACGGTCTGGTCTACCAAACGGAGCACTTGGCCGACGGGTTCATGGGCGACCCCGGCGGGCAGCTGAAGGCCTCGGCGAAGTCGTTGGAGTTGGAGAGGGGGCCCAGGACGCGGATGGGGCCCGGCGGGTGCACCGAGGAGCGCACCTTGCTCAGGGCGTCCTCGGGTCGCATCGAGCCGCACCAGATCTGGGCGTAGTTGAGGAAGAAGAGCTGGTTGTGGGTCAGGTTGATGCCCGGCAGCCGGGGCTCCTCGCCGTGCTTGGCCACCCACTTCCGGTACGCCTGTAAAAGGGACAGGACAGGTGGCAGTTAAGCGTTAGCCTTCGGACACCTTCGGGGGTCGTGGTCACCCTGCCGCGCGCCCCGCCTGGCCCGCCCCACAGCGCCGCGCATTCTCTACTCACGCGGAAGGACTGCTTGAGGCCGCCGTTGTCGGCGATGTTCTCGCCCTGCGTCATGCGGCCGTTGATGTTGGACGTGATGTCGGCCAGCTTGTACCGGCTGTACTGGTCCACGATGCACTGGGCGCGCTCCCGGAACGCGCGTACGGTCGCGTTGTTCCACCACTGCATCAGGTTGCCGTCCTTATCGAACTGGCGCCCTGCAGCAAACCAACAGAAAACCACTGTAGCGGAGAGGAGCGGCGTAGTGGCCTCTAGCGACTGCGAGGAGAAAGGATCGGACTGTACCTTTGTCATCGAATCCGTGGGTGATTTCATGGCCGATGACGACTCCTATGCCTCCGTAGTTGAGCGACTTCGGAAAGTGCTTCGAGTAGAACAGAGGCTGAAGGATGCCGGCGGGAAACACTGCGCCAACACAAGCCAACAACCAACCATGAGGCACGACTGGAACAGCATTCCAGTCCCGTGGGCACCCCGCACTCGAGCGCCCGACGGTGGAGCGCTCGAGCGCGGGGAATCGCCTGGAATATTTTTTGACCTGACAGGAAGACAGCGAGTGGTGATCTGATTGTTATGACGGCTCCCAAAACAACGAACGGTGACACTGAGCGCCTGCGAGGGCAAGGGTAGGCCAGCCCGCACGACACGCGTGCAAGGCGGGGTTTGCATTGCCTACCCACCAGGCGCCATGTACGCTGAGTCTGGCTGGCACTTGCGACAGTATGACAGTATCATAGATGCAATTTAAGGATGACTTATCTGCTGCCTGTATCTGCCAGGGAGCGTTATACTTTTAAAATAAAATAAAACTGAGAACACGTAAGAATCTCCATGCTGCCCCTCCACCTCACGGTTCTCCCCACTCACTGATGTCGTTCTTGTTGGGGTTGTAGAAGGCGTTCACGACGACCGGCTCCGTGGACCACTTGTCTCGGTTGACGGGCTGCCTCAGGTTCTGCAGGTTGTGGTAGGCCTCGTAGCGGAGGACGTTGAGGATGTTGACGAGGAACTGACCCGGGGTCACGTTGAGCTACACAAAGCAAAGCAGCGTCTTTGAAATCATTAACTTTCAGTGCAATCGATGTACGAGCCGGTTTTTTATCCGTCGTCGTCAAGTTTGTAAACACGCACCATGATGTACTCCTGGTTGAGCTCGTCCTGGTTGGTCAGCATGTCCGGGTAGCCGATGCGCTCGTTCATGGCGTCGGCCTTTTCCTTGGCCACGGCCCGGGTCTCGTCGTCCATCCACGCGTTCTCCGCCAGCAGCTCGTTGAAGGCCTCGCGGATGTTGTGGATCATCTCCAGGGCCGTCTCCTGCAACCGGCGAGAGCAAGAGCGCGACTGCAATCCATCCCTGCTGCGTCGGGAACTCGAGTCCCGAGAGTCCCGGGTTCAAGTACCGGCCACAGCCCCGCTACTCACCTTGCTCTCGTGGTTGAAGTTCTCGCGGATGAAGAGGGCGCCCACGGCCATGCCCAGCTTCTTGTTGGTCAGCTCGACGCACTGCGCCCACCGCGACCGCTCCGACAGGATGCCGTGCATGACGCGCCGGAACTCGACGCGCTTCTGCTGGTACTCGTCGATCATGTGGGGGATGACGGACATGAGCAGCCGCCACAGCACGTAGTTGTGCACCACCCGGCGGTCCGTGCCGGACAGGATGCGGCCCATGGACCGGAAGTAGGGCAGGCCGTAGCAGACGACGGGCTCGTCCATCGAGATGTTGGTCTTGAGGACCGTCTTGAGGAACAGGTGCCAGTCCAGCTCGGGCACGTCCTGCTGCAGCCGCCACAGCGGCAGCTGCTGGTAGTTGAGCGACGTGTCGTGGCGGTCAGCCTCGGGGAGGGACGCCTGCCAAGCAACCGGCACCGTCAGCGTCGAGGGGGAGGGGGGGGAGAGAGAGCGAGAGAGAGAGAGAGAGAGAGAGAGAGAGAGAGAGAGAGAGAGAGAGAGAGAGAGAGAAGGGGGGGGGGACAGACTCCGCGCCGCCAGTCTTACCTCAGCGAGCCGCTTCTCGAAGTTGATGACGTCCGTCATCTCGCTCTCGGCCGCCTCCTTGGAGGCCCCCATCAGGATGGCCACCTCCGTCATGTACTTGTGGTACGCCTTGAGCTCGGACTCGGTCGGCGACTTGAGGTAGTAGTCGCGCGAGGGCAGCGCCAGTTGAAGCTGGTCGAGCTGCAATGGAAGACACGAGCCGTGAGGGGTCGGCTGCTGAACTGTGAGGCGTATTCGATCCGGCATCGCACTATAGCGAAGGGATGCAAGAGTTCGGGCGCCAACTGACTTCGGCACCGTCTATAGTATAAGGGGCGTTCAGAAACCACGTGAGCTTTCTACGAATCCTTGTCGCGTGTGGGAATGGTGCTGGAGCAAACTGTCGTTGGCGCGGGCTTGAGTCCCCGTGACTAAATGCTTGGTGGGTTCGATTCCCACAGACGGTTCCAACGCACTTCTCCGCGCTGATTTTTCATCTTCAACCCCAATCGAGTCACCTCGATTACGATTCACGTGGCTATTGAACAGCCCTTATAGCCTTACCAATTTTTCAAATTTTGACAAAAAATAAAATTGAGTTTTTTTGGTGGTAGTGTGTTTAGACCTACCCCCCTGAATACCGTCTTATTATGAAAATGGAAACTCTTGATGCTCATGCGATGGGCACACTAGTCCTGAAAATTTGTACAGTGACTGAAATACCAAATGAGAGGATGTGACTGGAGAGAGAGAGAGAGAGTGGACGGAATTAATGAAAGAGACTGGAAAGCGAGGTACAGTATGCTTCTTCATGCTCTGCTTTGAGGACAGATGCTACAGTATAGGAAGCTTCGGGCAACTGGCATCGTAGCGCGTTAGCCGCAGGGGATGAGGCGCTGTTCTCTAACGGGCAGTGTCCCGGGTTCAAGTATTGCCACCGCCTAGAATTTTTTCTCGATGTTCCGCTCTGCTCTGCGGAGCTAGAGTGGTGGGAGCGCGCCACCGTCAGCATCGTGGCTTGGTGGCCGCATGGACTAGCGGACCGGTCGGAAACCGACAGGTCCGCGGTTCAACTCTTGCCGGCCGCCTAACTTTTTCTTGTGACACAGCTTGGCGGACAGTGCCTAAAATATACTTCCGAACGTGACGTAGGTATGGCTGTCCAAGCGACCGTGCGGGCTAAGGCGCCGCCGGCACAAACCCCCGGTCCCGAGGGTCTAGGGTTCGATTCCCTAGATTCGAGGGTCCCGCCCGGGGGGGCGTTCTGTGCCTCGGGAGCAATCCCGGGGGGAGACTCGGGGGATGTACAGAGCTTCTAGGGTTCGAAGCTTCTGTTTTCCTCTCTCTGAATCTGGCAGGTGCGGACATGCCGCTACTCGGTACGTAGCGAGTAGAGTACAGCGGCTTCGGCCGTGTACGAAGGGAACCTATGTCCTCCAAATCTTCGCAGGGGCGGACTCCCACGATGAGTGGGGCCAAACCAGACTGCGGTTGAAGGGCACTACAGTATGATGGAGTCCCGGAGGCCGTGGTTAGCGGAGGGGGCCTCGCGCATTAGCGCGGGCTAGGGGTTGCCGGGAGATCCGTCCGGCGCAAGCCGGGTAGCGGGTTCTAGTGCTGTGTCCCGGGGCCAACTAGCAGCCGTAAAGCACCGGTTCCCGTAAGATCACCGAAGTTGAAGGCAGGGGTCCTGGCGGAAGCCGGGACGACATAGGTTTTGTTACCAGCGGTCAAACATGCCATCAGGCTTTGTTACCACCGGTCAAACATGCCATCAGGCTTTTTTTCCTCGCTGATTTTTTTTTTTCGGAATCATGCCGGTGTTTAGTTACTGGAATGACTGGGAAGGGACTGGAAGTGACTGAACATGAGACTGTTCCGTTGGATGTACATGACTTTACCATGTGATGCACCACTCGTGCTCATGACCCCAATAAAGAAACGCCGAGCAGGTGCGCAACCCAAACTTCACCTCTCACCTCACCAACCCATCGATCCTATGTTGCTACTGAGCAACTGAGACTGCTCCAGTATATTAATTTTATTATTTGCTTTTCCAAGTTCACACTGACATTAACAAGAAATGTTGCTAGTGGCTCACACATTATTCTGACTCTACAAACTTATATTTCCTCAATAATAATAGAACGAGTGTCCTAGAACACTAGAGCGTTCTCCATGCCTGTCTTGTTTTGTATCGTTACTTTTTGTAGAGTACAAAAGTGACCCCTGTTCGGCATTCTAACTGGGCTCCACAGGTTGGGAGGTCCGCTGACACTTAGGGAAACCGTAGGACATCGGCGAGGGCTAGAAAATCGGTCCCCCTGTTATACCGGGAGAGTTTTAAAGTCTCTCACCACTCGTCCAGTCCCGGGTTCAAATACCTGCCCGGGGGCAGAATCCACGGACCTGCAGGATGTTGACGGACGAGTTCTTGTCGTCGGGGCCGACCCACTGCTGGAACAGCACGCCCTCGCTGAGCTCCCGCAGGCGGCCCAGTAGCACCTCCAGCGGGTAGTCGGGGGGGCTCCAGCCCGGCACGGTGACGGGCCACCCGCCCAGCGAGGTCAGCACCTCCTTCAGCGGCTCGTCACCCACCTTGCGGATCAGGCCTGTTGGGACGGGAAGTGTGTGAGTCAAGTACTTGACCCCGCCGGGCTTTGACAGAGCACTCATGATTTCCCAGGTAAAAATGGCTTATATATAGTCATATAGGAAGTATGTATCAGTCATATATACTAATATATATAGTTATATATAGTCATACATAGTGCGATATATAATTATATATGGCCACTATTATATATAGGTCAATATATAGCTATATATAAGCTTATATATGGTTATATATAGGGTGATAAATAGTAGTATAGGTATATATCGTCATATATAGTATGATGTATGGGTATATATCATTATATATCTCCTGATATATGAATATATATGAATATATATAGAGTATATATTAGCGATATATAATCTATATATAATCTATATATAAGCACTTTCACCCGGGTTTCTTGCCCGCGCGATTTCTCATCCCCGACCTGACTGCGGCCTCGGTGAAAAATGTAGCAGTGCTGCAGTGCAGGTCGTGCTGTTCGGCTTGGCCCCATCCCCAAATCCCCATGTCAGCCCCACGCCGTCCGCCCGAGCCGGCCCAAGCCGGACGGAAATTAAGGCACGCATGCAATGTTAATTGCCCACCCGACCCCATCCCACGCGGATGCCGTGCCGCTAGGACTGTGCTGGGCGCGTTGCCTTTCCGGACGAAGCCCCCAGGACTGGACGCACACGTACCCAGGTCCATGCACGACTTGTAGAAGATCTTGGCCTTCCTCGTTGCATTCGAGTCGTTCATGTCGATGTCCTCGTCCAGTATATCTGCAACGGAAACCAAGTGGGGGTGAGAACGTGCGCAGTAACTCAAGGCGGTGTTCGAACCCGCGGCCTCAGCCTCGACCTACCTTTGAGGATGTGGTTGAGCTGCTCGGCGAGGACCTCGAAGGTGCTGATGGAGGAGCGGTCCTCGGGGATGATGTGCCGCTTGTTCCAGGCGCCGCACGCGTACTGGAAGAAGTCCTGGCAGGGCGACGCCGTCCGGTCCATAGCCGACAGCAGGGAGGCGGCTGAGGGCAGGGCGAGGCAGTGGCAGGGCCGTGAGGTGGAGGTGTACATCGTGGTGCCCGGCGGTGCCCGGCGGTGCCCGGCGGGTAACAGCTCCAGGGGTCCAGCGGAGCGGAGGCCTGGTCCTGAGCTGTTACCCCCTCGTAGTCCATGGGCAGGGGCGGGGGCAGAGCAGAGGGGGAGATTGGGCGATGACTGAGCGCTATGGTGCTAGCGGTGGGGGTGGGAGGGGCTGGGGGAGGGGGGGGGGGTAGAGCTGCCGGTCCGCTATTTTTACGCGCTTTGTTCGACCTGGCTCGGCCCGGCCCGGCCCCGGCCGGCCCTCAGCTTCAATACTTCCATTTCTGAGTGGCGGCCGCTTGACCGAGGACTGACTGACTATGGCCCGGTCCGGCCCGGTCTGACAGGCCCGCTGTGCTGTGCTGTGCCGTGCCGTGCCGTGCGGTGGGGCCGGCAGGACGATCGTGTTTGCGCTTACGATCAGCGTAGGCGCTCCGCTCCGCCCCGCAACTCCTGCCCCATTCCTACTCCATAATGCAGGAGGACCTTCGGAACCTCCAGGACGCCCGGTCGGCAGTGCCTTTTCGCTCGACTTTTCGCCCCCCAACTGCCCCCCCCCCCTCCCAGTTTTTTTTTTTCATGTTTTCGCGTCGACGGTTTGGCGTCAGCGGCTAATAGCCCGTGTCTGCTGCAAAGTGGCGGTGCTGCGCGGAACGAGGAACGCGGCGGCACGCGCGCGGCAAGGGATGAGAAATTGGTCCCTCTGGTTTGGCCGCCGGCTAGGGCTCCTCGGCTGTGTCTCACCGCAGGCCACAGCACACCTTCCCCAGAGGAACGGGGGCCGGGGGGGGGGGGGATGCCATGGTCCAGTCATGCCTAGTTCGAGGAGCGAGCGAGCCGCGAGGCGGAGCGCTATCAGCGACGAAAGATTCCTTTGTCCGTTCGTCACCACGGTTATGACCAGACACAATCATCAGTCACGTCATCATTCTCATAAGTTTGTCCGCTGTGCCATCCGTAGGCCCCGTCGTACCCCGAGGGGTACTCTCTTGGCAAGCGACGAATTTGTAAATTTACTAACGGGTCATTGGGGGCACACCAGCCCCAGGGACCGTGTGCCTCCCTGCCGACCGCCTCACTGCGGGGGACACCAGCCCTAGGGACCGTGTGCCCTCTGCTGACCGCCTTATGGGTGCATATCAGTGACGTTCCTTATACGCGATGATTGAAACTGATAACTGAAATATTGTTCTTGTAATATCTTGACTGTTCTTGAATATTTATTGATTAATTACAATCGAGCGAGCGAGCGACGCGAATTTTGAACCCTAAAGGACTAAAACTACCACTACGAAACACGTGACACAAATTCGCCCACGATTGGCCTTTAGGCAGCCTAGTCACGGATCTCGGGGCTTGGGGTCCGGCCCGGGCTGGCGGAGGGGGGGGGGGGGGGGGGGGGCGCCACCGCAGCCCTCAGTGCACTAAATATTTCATGGCCGCCTCCCTGTCTGTCCCGCTGCCGGTGCCGGTCCCCTGCTTGGTCCGCGGGAAGGCGTCCAGGCATCTCCTCCCCCGTTCCACAAAGGTATACGTTCCCGCGGGGGTCGCCTTCGGCCGCCCCCAGCCACCCCTGGCCACCCCCGGCCGCGCCCCCGACCACCCCTCATTACCACGGCAGCTTCAACAGGTTGGCGCGGGCCGTAGGATAGAGCGGCCACATATTACGTCACGCACTACATGACCGCGTGCTGGGGGGGGGGAGAGATGGGGGGGGGGGGGGAGCAGAAGGGAACATGACCCAGGCCCAGGCTGCCTCCGCGCGGGGGTATTTTTAACCCCCTGCAGCAAGGACGACCTCGTGACACCGCGTTTACGTCTTGGTGCGTCCGCTCAGCGCATCACCGACACCGAACGGCTCCTTCAGGCCACACGGGTGCTCCCGGTACCGGGGGGGGGGGGGGGGGGAGCCCCGCGTGGGGGATTAAGGCCTTATATGGCCGTTCCATGGTTCCATTGCGCGGTGGGGCAGGCACACACCGGCAGAGCCTGGCAGGGGAAGGATAGGGTGCTTTGCCGGCCCTGGTGGCGGAGGAGTGCGGTTGGCGTTGTGAACACTCCTCTCTCTCTCTCTCTCTCTCTCTCTCTCTCTCTCTCTCTCTCTCTCTCTCTCTCTCTCTCTCTCTCTCTCTCTCTCTCTCTCTCTCTCTCTCTCTCTCTCTCTCTCTCTCTCTCTCTCTCTCTCTCTCTCTCTCTCTCTCTCTCTCTCTCTCTCTCTCTCTCTCTCTCTCTCTCTCTCTCTCTCTCTCCTTCTTTCTCTCCCTCTCTCTTCCTCTCCTTAAAACACACACACACACACACACACACACACACACTGCGCTGGGACTGGTTAATGGTCCTGGCCGACGACGCAGGACGCGGGAATGTGAAGGTCCAGCAAAGGCGCGAGCTTGGCAGTACAGAGTACAGAGCAGCAGCAGCAGCAGCAGCAGCAGCAGCAGCAGCAGCAGCAGCAGCAGCAGCAGCAGCAGCAGCAGCAGCAGCAGCAGCAGCAGCAGCAGCAGCAGCAGCAGCAGCAGCAGCAGCAGCAGCAGCAGCAGCAGCGCGGAGGTGGGGTGGGAGGAGTACAGCACTCGTCAGGGAGCGCCCGCCCATCTCTGGGTAGGCACCCCGCAGCGCTCGGGTACCCGGCGGGCCGGGCTACCCAGTGGCCTTGCAGGCGCGCAGCGGGGCAGGCCAGGGCAGACAGCAAGGAGATCCGAAACTCACCGGTCCTGACGCATTCTTCTGATAGGCACGTTTTGGTTTCTCCGCCTGGACAGAGGAAAGATAAGAAAATGGGATTACTTTACAGCAAGGGCCATTCGCAATGCAAACACAGGATAGCTGGAAGGGAACAGTGTGAGGAAGGCGGGGCGGTCGGCGAGGGTCAGTGAGGGTGTCGGCGCCGGGCAGAGCGGCGGAGCGCACACGTGGCCGACGTAGACGGATCCTGTGGCTGTCGCTGCGAGTCCTGTGGGGACGCACAGGTGCTGGAGGGCACGGCTCCAAGTCCCTGCGGGGTCGCTTGGCGGTAGGGTATCATCGCCCGGCCCGGCCGCCAGACGGGGTCGGGGGTCCGGGGGCCCGGGGGTCCGGGGGTCCGGGGGCCCGGGGGTCCGGGGCCCGGGGGCCCGGGGTCCGGGGGCCGGGGGTCCGGGGCCCGGGGGTCCGGGGGCCCGGGGGCCCGGGGGCCCGGGGGTCCGGGGGCCCGGGGGTCCGGGGGCCCGGGGGCCCGGGGGCCGGGGGTCCGGGGGCCCGGCACGAGAAGTAGCTCTCTGGGGCCGCTTTTTGGCTGGTCGTCCCCCTTATATAGCTCGCGTGCACTGAGAGGAGGCCCGGAGGCCGGAGGCCCGGACTCGGACCCGGACCTGGAGGCGTTGCAGGCGCTCTGCCATCCGATTGCTCCATTTCTCTCGACGTCCCCGTCCGCACGCCGAACACCAGGCGAGCCCGGGCGCCGTTCTCCCGCAGAGGGAAAAGGACAGAGAATAAAAAGGTATAAAGAATGAACTTATCGCCCACTTTATCATCGCAGCAAACTGAAAGGCCCCCGGCCAAGCCCGCTTCGACACGACGAAAACACGCGCGGACTGCACATACCGTGCCGTTCTGTGTTCCTGTGTGACGCTATAAAAATGGCCAGTATACTACAGCCGTGTTAGTATAAAACTGGGCTTTATGGGCGTCTCCCTGTTGCCAGTGTGCTGCCTCCCCGGGCCTACCCCCCCCCCCCCCCCCCCCCGGCTGTCCAGGCCGGCCGCGCTCACCTCTTGCACCCTCTCATATCCGGTGGTACACTCGAAGCTGGGAGCATAAGATTGACGAAAATATCGATCGCCCCCGGGGCCCCCGGTAACACGGCGACGGTATTCGTCTACATTTTAATGGTTAATAGTTCTGACAGGGAAAGGACGGGACTTACGTTAGTACGCCGTGTGACCTTGACGCCATCAAGCCGGAATTGTCACGGCCCGTTTATACGTGGCATTAAGTTTCACGTAGCCCCCGACAAAAGGCTCGGATGATAATTGGGTCCTCTTCTCTCGCTGTTTAGCCTCAAAACTCCCTCCAGGAAACGACCCCGCCTCCTCCCTGCCCCCCCCCCCTCTCTCTCTCTCTCTCTCTCTCTCTCTCTCTCTCTCTCTCTCTCCCCCCTCTTCCTTCTCCCTCTCTCCGACGCAGGGCTGGGGGTGATAAAGGTGTGGGCAGCGCGAGGATTCCGGAGGGTTCCGGACTGTCTGGCGGCCGCGGCGTGACCTTGGGACGGAAGCGGAGTGCGGTGAAGGACGGCGCACTGGACGCTGTGCTTGCAATTACGACTCATACACGGACTGGGGTGGCGCGGGCTCCCCCCCCCCCCCCCCCCCCCGCGTCCCCTCTCCACCACAAACAAGATAAGCAAACTGGGCCCCAGAATGGCTAACTAATCAGCGTGGAAATGTTCCCGCACGGGTTTCTCGGGTTCCCCTCTCCTTCTGCACACCTGGGTTTACGCGCGGAACCTCCCCCACCCGCATGAGCAAGCGAAGTAAGGGGTTCTGGTCCCGAGCGCCTGCGACAGCTCGGGTGGGCCAGCCCGCACGACACGCGTGCATGGAGGAGCCGCGGCTGCCTACCCGGCAGGCGCCCTGCCGCTGGAGCTGCGGTGTGCGGACCCTCACCTGCTGAGCACGAGTAGCTGGAGACGGCGATCATGAAGAGGATGACGGCGGCGATCAGGGCGGCGGCGCCGGCCGCGAGGACGAACCTGTTGAGGCTGGGGCTGGCCCAGGAGAGCAGCCTGTGGCCCCTGGCTTCACGCCGCGGGCCGGGGCCAGGGCCGCTCTTCCGGCGGACCTGCGGAACAGCGAAGAGCCTCGTCAGCGTCCACACCGTCCGCACCTTGGACATGAGCCTGCCGTCATACCTTGGTGGTGGTGGTGATGCTGTGCGCGCGCAGCCTCGTGATGTCCACCACGGTGTGCTGTGACGCCGCGCCGTCGGCGTGGTCCGCGCCGGGGACCGCGGGTGGGGCCGCGCACAGGGGGTTCTCGTGCAGCCGGAGCTGCAGGGCCGGGTAGCCGTCGGCCGCCGGCAGCAGCCTCCCCCTCTCGGCGTCATCCTGCTGCAACATTGCCGGGGGTTGGCTGAGTCCGGGCCGGGACGAGAATCGGAGTGCGGCTGAGCCGACGACGCTCACCTCGCTGGTGAGGGTCTTAGGGGCGGCCCCGTTGCCCGGCGGGCCGCACAGGTAGCCGTTGCTCCGCGGCGGCGCGCAGGGGGAGGGGGCAGGAGAGGCGGCGGGGCCCTTGCACGGACCGCCCCCGATGTTGACCGCCTCCTCCTTCACGATGTCTATCATGACCACCAGGCTGAAACACGAACACGGCTACAAACCACGTGACAAGGGTCGGAATGCCGGTTAGCTTGGAGAGGTGGCTGCTTGGGGCAAAACTGTCGTTGGCGCGGGCCTGAGTTCCTACACGACTCTACAGGCTCGGTGGGTTCGACTCCCACGGACGGTTCCACGCGCACTCTCCCTCCCCCGCCTTGGCTGAGTGGCCCAGCTTCGGTCACGTCGTTTGTGGGCGGCCCCTAAAGTGTCTCTGACTCCGGCTTGGCGGGCTGTCACTTCCGTATCGTGGCTGCCCTGTCCTGTCCCCGTATGGGATGAATATGGGCTGTCATCCGTCAGCCCTCAGCGCTGGTGGTGGCCGGTGGTGGTCAGGTCAGAGCCGTCCCTCGCCTGTCCCGTCCCGGATGATCCGATGGTCCGGATGGCCCCGGCGCTCTCTGAGGTCCTTCAATCCGGCGCCGGAGAACGTGCGGTGGACAAATATGAGTCAGGGGCGGAAGCGGCGCCATTCAAACTGACAGTGACAGTGATATAGGCGGTGGGGAGCAAAACCAAGCGGAATGGCGGGAGGGGAGGATGGGGCGGTGAGCAAAGATTACGAAGCACAGCAGCGGTTAGATGCGTTTTCAACTCTGTTTCCCGCCACATAATACATCCCTACCCGAGGGTCATCCTTCCAGCCGCGCCGGGCAACACAAAACGTCGCACAAACGAAAACGAAAATCAACAACACCCCTCCGGCAGTTTTCACGCACGAACTCGCCGACTGTGTTGTGGCCCTGATAAAAGCCCCTCAGCCAGTCGCCTCAACAGATGCGCGCGCAGAAGTGCGGCACTGTCACTTTCTGGACGCCCTTGCGGACCTTTGCCGTGTCGGGCCACGCGCCAAATAATGAAAGAGGGGGGAGGAGAGAAAAAGAAAGACCCGATATGCAGGAGGGGAAAAAATTGGTTATCGAACCGCGCGTGTACCATTGAGGGACGAGCGGAGGAGAAGGAGAGTTGTCTTCCCAAAATAGGTGTCGCGGCGTAGTCTGGAGCCTGGAGCCTGGCGGAGCCTTAGCCTTACTGCTGACCTGACCCCGCAAGCCCCGCGGGCCCCGGAGGACACCGAGACCCGGCCCGGCCCCGCGGGTCCCGAACAATGACAGCGTGTGTCGGTACGAATCGACGACATGATGGTGACAAATTCGACGTCGGAGCGAGTGGGGGGGGGGGGGGGGAGCTCCCATAATACTCCGTACACTTCCTTATAATACCTTAGATAATATTTAAGTACCTTATCTTACTTACTGCCGACTTACTTCACTTTAAAATACCTGTAGTACTTATAATACCTCATGATGTACTTCGTACACGACGGCTCAAGTGAGCCCCCCCCCCCTTCCCCCGCCCCCGCTCTCGCGTCGAAGAGTGAAAATCGTATGGGTGGTCCCGGCCCGGCCCTCCCTGAGGACCCTCTCGGCCTCCCGTCCTCCCGGCCCGGCCCTCCCTGAGGACCCTCTCGGCCTCCCGTCCTCCCGGCCCGGCCCTCCCTGAGGACCCTCTCGGCCTCCCGTCCTCCCGGCCCGGCCCTCCCTGAGGACCCTCTCGGCCTCCCGTCCTCCCGGCCCGGCCCTCCCTGAGGACCCTCTCGGCCTCCCGTCCTCCCGGCCCGGCCCTTCCTGAGGAGGCCCCTCTCCCTGAGGACCCTCTCGGCCTCCCGTCCTCCCGGCCCGGCCCTCCCTGAGGACCCTCTCGGCCTCCCGTCCTCCCGGCCCGGCCCTCCCTGAGGACCCTCTCGGCCTCCCGTCCTCCCGGCCCGGCCCTCCCTGAGGACCCTCTCGGCCTCCCGTCCTCCCGGCCCGGCCCTCCCTGAGGACCCTCTCGGCCTCCCGTCCTCCCGGCCCGGCCCTCCCTGAGGACCCTCTCGGCCTCCCGTCCTCCCGGCCCGGCCCTCCCTGAGGACCCTCTCGGCCTCCCGTCCTCCCGGCCCGGCCCTCCCTGAGGACCCTCTCGGCCTCCCGTCCTCCCGGCCCGGCCCTCCTGAGGACCCTCTCGGCCTCCCGTCCTCCCGGCCCGGCCCTCCCTGAGGACCCTCTCGGCCTCCCGTCCTCCCGGCCCGGCCCTTCCCTGAGGACCCTCTCGGCCTCCCGTCCTCCCGGCCCGGCCCTCCCTGAGGACCCTCTCGGCCTCCCGTCCTCCCGGCCCGGCCCTCCCTGAGGACCCTCTCGGCCTCCCGTCCTCCCGGCCCGGCCCTCCCTGAGGACCCTCTCGGCCTCCCGTCCTCCCGGCCCGGCCCTCCCTGAGGACCCTCTCGGCCTCCCGTCCTCCCGGCCCGGCCCTCCCTGAGGACCCTCTCGGCCTCCCGTCCTCCCGGCCCGGCCCTCCCTGAGGACCCTCTCGGCCTCCCGTCCTCCCGGCCCGGCCCTCCCTGAGGACCCTCTCGGCCTCCCGTCCTCCCGGCCCGCGCGGCATGACCTTGGCGCGCTGGGTGCAGGTGTCCTGGATGTCCTGGGTGTCTGGGACGTGCCGGGTGTGCCGGGTGTCCGCGGGCCGGTGCCGGTGCCACTGACGGTGGTGCGTCGCCGCGGCGGGGCGGGGCGGGGAGGGGCGGGGCGGGGCGGGGCGGGGAGGGGCTATTCATCACGGAGCTCATTACGGCTTGATGCATGTCACCGGCGAGCACCAAGGAGCCTGCTGTTCTTCGTACGCCGCTGCCCCCCGCCTGCCCTTGCTCCCTGCCACCCACGGCCGTGTGTCGGGCACACGTGTCGGCGTCTGGCAGCGCCACGCCACGACGCGCCGTGCTGCCCTCCGCCCCCGCCGCCCCCGCCGCCGCCCCCGCACACCTCCGTCCGCCCCGCCCCCGCATGTCTGTTAGTGGCTGCCTCTCGTCAGAGCTCTAGCATCCCCCGCAGCACACCAAGTGTCGGGGGATGACACATCGCCCCCGCCGCCCCCGCCGCCCCCGGCGCTTGGATCATGTCCGCGGTGACGGCCGCTCTACAGACCGTCACGGTTTTCTGAGTGAGGCACGCGCTACTCATTAAGCACCGCTTAGGGGGAGGGGGAGGGGGGCGCCCCTGTTATGACGGGTAGACCCAGACCCCCCGGCCCGGCCCGGCCCAGCCAGCAGGTGCAATGCCAACCTTGTGGTCAGTGTCCACGGCATAGGAGGCTATCCATTGTGCGGAGGTGCCGCCAGCCCGAGCCACATCAATAGCCTGAAAAAAATCCAGAAAGATAAGAAATACTGCTCCTGAAATTTCCGGATATTTCCGAATTTTTTCAGCGATTTATGGAAACAGCTCCGAAAAAAATTTCCGAGGGCACTAGAAACACGTCCCACATTCTGAATAGGAGAGTGGCTGTCTTCCCTGGCTCAGAGTCCAACTCCGTTTTGGATAGCCCCCCCCCCCACCTCTTTGTGAACCCTGACGGAAAATCCAAGCCCTTGAGAAGGCCACTGACTGCCTAAAGCAAAAGGGGGCAGGGGTAAGTGGGGGGGGGGGGGCGTGACACTACTGCGATGAGGTCCACGCCCCCCGGGCCAGCTGGCCGCGGGCCTCCCAGATCACCGGGGGACACCGGCAGCCGCAGCGGCAGCCGTGGGAACCGGATCCTCCGCCAAGATTCTCCTCGCATTACCACACCGCCGGAGGCGCGCCTGCTGCAATTACATGGTGTGCACTGCACCGCACCGCTGCAGGGTGGCTGCAGCCCGGAAAATAACTCGGAAAACAAAATCACGGCGCCGGGTTTGCTTACCTGGCAGCACCTTGCACCTCCTGGCTGCCCCGACCACCACCATTCTCCGAGCCCCTCGCTGGGTGCTCTCCTAACTCGAGAGGGGTGCATCACACTGTTCACCTAACGAAACAGTCTCATGTGCAGTCACTTCCAGACCCTTCCCTATCATTCCAGTCAACAGACACCGAAATGATTCCGGGAAAAAATCAGAGAGAAAATACCCGATGGCATGTTTGACCGTTGGGAACAAGATCTACGTCGTCCCGGCTTCCGCCAGGACCCCTGCCTTCAACTTCGGTGATATTACGGCGGTAACCGGTGCTTTTACGGCTGCTACTAGTTGGCCCTCGGACACTGCTCTAGAACCCGCTACCCGGCCATCGCCGGACGGATCTCCCGGCAATCCTAACCTAACCTAACCCGCGCCATTGGCCCCCTGCGCTTAACCACGGGCTTCCGGGACTTCGTAATACTGTAGTACCCTTGAACCCCGCAGTCTGGTTTGTATTGACCCCATTAAGTATGCGAAGATTTGGGGGACATAGGTCCCCTTCGGCGTGCCCCTCACTAACTCCTCACCAATCGCAGCCCCCCCCCCCTCCACTCTTACACACACGGGTTCTACTGACAAATATTCTCTGCCGTAGTGTTGTTGTATGGTTTGGGGACGGTCCCGCCTCACCCCGGCCCGGTCCAGCCCGGTGCATCTACTACGTTAAATTGGAAACAGACCAGGTAAAACGGATTTTTATAAAGTTGTATAAAAGTTTTATAAATGTTTATAACGCTCTTTATAACCTTTTATAAAAGTTTTATATGTTTGTAGGTAGCTTTATATTGGTTTATACACGCATATATACTTGTATAAATGCCTGTATACAATTGTATAAACGCCTGTATGTAATGGTATACGTGTGGCTGTATACGGTCTTATAAAGGCCTGTATTTAGTTGTGTATGGTCTGATGCAGTTGTATACATCTTTATATTTATGTATATAAGATCAACACATTGTGTACAAGTCTATATATGATTTTATACAACAAACTTTATAAATTTCTATACAGGCTCTTATAAATATTTATACAGTTTATATACAATCATATAAATGTGTGTATGCCTGTCCTTATAAAAACATATCAAATTTGTATAAAGGCTTGTATAAATATTTATAAAAATTTTATACAGTTTTATAAAGATCCGTTTTAACTGGGAGGCGCGCTTCTGCGGCTGGATTCTGGATTATACTCTCTGCGCAGCTTAGCCGCCCGCGGCCGGCCGCCCCCCGGCCCTCCACCCCCGCTCCGCCCCCACGCTCCGCACTACTTGTTGATCTAATCCCAAAGCCACGGCGACGACTTTCAACCCGAGCCTGCAAATGCGCCCATCGCATGCAGACTCGGGCCGGCGGCGGTGGCGAACGCCTTCGCGAGGCCGGTGTAGGCCAGCCCGCACGACACGCGTGCACTCCCCGGCCGGGATTGCCTACCCCGCAGGCGCTCACAGTTAGATGGCGTGAGATGGAGGAGGGACTGTTTCCCGCGCGAAATCCCGGACACGGACACTTTCTCCCCGTGCGCCCCCGCCCCGCCAACCCACAGCATGGCCCTGCTGTGTGCCGGTTGATCAGGCCGGATCAGTCGTCCGGTGCAAACTGTTTTCCCTCTCGGGTGCGGCAGTGAGGCGCGGGGGCTGCAGCCAGATGCATACCTTCTGCTATGGCAGCGGTGTGGCGCGGTAGTGCCGGCTCACATCACATCACCGACGGGGACGTGCTGGCCCAGCCCGCCGGCGACGTCCTGACGAGGGGATGCCGGCGTCGGGGGAGGTGATCGGGCATCGTCCGTAGTGTTGCCCAGGCCCAGGCTGAGCCAGGGGCAGTAGGACCCGCGCACGACCCTCTCAGGTCGCGGGCCTGAGCCGAGGAGGACCGCGAGCCACGGACGAGATCCTCGACGAGTTCCTGGACGAGTTGCTGGACGTCCTGTACGCGCGGTAGACCTCGGCGGCGGGACGCGACTGGCGCGGCAGCGGACGAGCCGGGTGGAGACGCGGCGGCCGCGAAGTGTCTGTCCGGTCCCCGTGCGGTCCGTGCGGTCCCCGTGGAGCCGCGCAGCGTCCTGGCCTGGGCCTGGCCTGTCCTGTGGCGCGCCGTGCCCGTCCCGTGTCCCGTGTCTGCGGTGGCGCGCTGCCCGGACCGCGGTGTGGCTGCCAGTGTACTCCTGCCGGTGTGCCAGCCACACGGCACGGCCAGGCCCGCGCCCCCACCACCCCCGCGCCACCCCCTACCACCACCCTCCCGCCCGGCCCGGCCCGGCCCACCGGCACACGGGCAGAGACCACCCCGTGCCGTCCTCGTACCCCGTTCCGTACCCCGTGCGCCCCGGACAACGGGGGAAGTAGAGGGCGGCCGCGAACCCTCCTGGACACCACTGCACAAGCCGCAGGCCGCGGGCACAGGCCAACGTCTCGTAGCACCTACTCCCCGATCCCGACAAGCCCGCTGCGACTGCTGGAAGACGTCCAGAGTGCCGCCTTTAACGTCCCTCCGATCGGGGCATCCCCAAAGGATTTCGTAAAACTACCCCCGATGAATGCAGTACTGGTTGGCAGGGCAGGCCCGCGGCACGAGTCTCCCCTTCCGCAGCCGACCGCTGATATCAGGGTTTAAACGTTGGAGCCCGCCGCGGACGTACGGCCCCGGCCCGAGCGCCCTCAGTCCCCATATGAAGGTGCGCCCGCGGCCCGGACCCGTTTCTTCACATTTGTGTCTGCTGGTGCTGGTCCTGGTCATCGTGGCCGGTAACGGAGAAATGTGTGCAGGAGGCGGTAGGAAGCTGTGGGCTGCGGCGGGTGTGGCGGTTGTGTGCGCAGCCCCCGCAGCCCCCGCAGCCCCACCAGCCCCCGCAGCCCCCGCAGCCTCAGCCCCCGCATCCCCCGCAGCCCCCGCAGCCCCCGCAGCCCCCGCAGCCCCCGCAGCCCCCGCAGCCCCCGCAGCCCCCGCAGCCGCAGCCCCCGCAGCCCCTCGGCCAGGGGCATCAGCCAGCGTTAGCCGGCACCGGCGCACGTGACGGAGCTGGTCGCGGTGGTGGTGGTGCTGTGTGGGGCGGGGCGGGGTGGGGCCGTCGGTGTCGGACGCACTCTCTGCCCACGGGACCGAGACACCGCCGCCGCCGTCTTAGCTTTGCCCTGTCCAGCTGCCGACGACGGCATCCTCGCCGCCGCAGGTCGTATGATGACGGTGGCGATGATGTGGGGTCCGCCGTAAGGCTCGCCGCTGGCCGCTGGCCGCTGGCCGCTGGCCGCTGGCCGCTGGCCGCTGGCCGCTGGCCGCTGGCCGCTGGCCGCTGGCCGCTTAGGCTGAGCCGGGCCGCGGGCAGAAGGCAGCAGAGCGCCCGGTGGGGGCCAGCAAGGGCCAGGCCAGGCCGGACCGAGCCGAGCCGAGCGTCAACAAGCTCAATAGGGTTGTCACCTCCGGGCCACGCCGGCCACGCCTCGCCTCGCCTCGCTGGGCCGCTGAGGACGAGGAGGCTCGCGGCTCTTCCTCACTGCTTTGTGGCCGTCCGCGTCCACTTCCTGCCTCCATGGGGGGGGGGGGGGGGTCGTGCGCCGCATGATTCACTTAAGGGGGCGTCCACAAATCACGGGACACGGCCGGCCGCGAGGAGGGAGGCTGCTACAGGTACACCGGCCGCACACCGGTGGGCGGGGCGTCAACTGCGAAAGTTAGAGGAGCGAAGAGCGAGGATGGGGGTGCGGGCCGGGGCCGGCCGGGGCGGAGCCAGAAGGAGGTGGTGGACCTCTTAACGTCCTCTCGACTTGCCCCGGCCCCTACCGCCCCGCGGGGCCGCCGGGGCCCTCGGGGAGGTAAGAGGAGTGGCATCCCCCTCCCCCTCCCTCCGAGATTGATGCCCCCAACTTCTGTGCGGTACGAGCCGCGATGGAGCCGTGCCGGGGCCGGGGCCGGGCCGCCGCCAGCCGCCGGCAGCGCGGGGCAGCGCGGCACGGCGGCAGCGGCACCTTGTCGGCCGCCAGCAGCCACTTTCCGCGGCGCAATTCGCTCCATGAGTGGCGTTGCCGTTGCCGCGCTCCGCCACGCCGCGCCGCGCCCCAAGTTTTACGAGCCGATTCGAACTGAGCCAAGCCACCGGGTGGTTCCCTCCCCCCCCCCCCCCCTCCCCTCCCCTCTCCCTCCCCCAGCTCCCCGCTCACCGCCATCAGCCAGGTCGCAGCGTATTGCCAGGCTGGGGATGCCGGGCCGCTGGTTCTGCCCCATACGGTTTCGGGTCGGGCTTTGGACCTCACCGGACACCGGGCTGAGCAGGGCTGGGCTGGGGGCAGGGCTGGGCCCACTGACCATGGTCAATCCCCTGGGGGGGGGGGGGGGCTGCGAGGGGGCCCGTGCCGGCCACGGCAGAGCCACCGGACGTCGGGGAGAGCCCCAGACCTCACAGACCCCGCACTGACGAGAGGAAGCGTCCCTTCCTGAATTTTCTGCCTCATTTTTGTCGGCCCTGCGGAGTGCGTGGGTGTCTTGAGAGGGCAGCGACTCCCAGCATGAGCGAGGGTTACCTTCGCTCGGCGTGTGTCCGAATTCCCTTCACTCAACGTAAAACCGTGCGGACGGCGATGCAGAGCGCCTGCGAGCGCCCGGGTAGGCCAGCCCGCACGACACGCGTGGTCGCAGGGGGCGGAGTTGCCTACCCACCAGGCGCTAGGCACGCGCTGAGTCAGTGCGGACAGTAGACTTGGATGATCCCAACGCCGCGGTGATACCCCCTGACCATCGTCTCATAATGTTCCGCGCGCAAACTTCGCCTCCATCCGCCCGGGCGCGTCGCAGTGTGTCCCTCGGGAGGCGCCGCGCCACCATCGCCCGGCCAGCGCGCTCGCTGCTCTGGGAATCTGCTCCGCGGGCTCTGCTCCTTTTTATGGCCTCGGATTAATCTGTCCCCGGTGACCCGCGGTGGGCCTCGGCTGCCCCGAGGGCTGCCCTGGTCCCTACGGGGGGCCCTATGGTGACCGCCCTGGTGACCGCCATGGTGGCCACCATGGTGGGGCCCTCGGCGCGGCACCAGCGCGGCGGCGAGGCCCAATAGGACAGCACTGGACAGGAGGGTCCGCCACGGACCGCCTCACAATTCACCATGGGATCCCTATCCCGGCCGCCGCGGCCCGCAGCCCAGCTCTGCACGGCCCACCGGCCACTGCGCTGCAGGGATGCCTCATCACCATCTGTCCACGTCCCCGGCTGCCCCCGGCTGCCCCCCGGCTGTCCCCCGGCTGACCCCCGGCTGACCCCCCCCCCCTCTCCCCGGCACACGGAAGGTACGGTCTTGGCCAGGGTGATGAAACGGGGTGACGGTTCTTAATCTCGGCCGGGGGACGTCGCAGATCTCATTTCCGCACTGCCTTCCAGTCTCGCAGCCCAGCCTCTGAAATCTCCCCTCCGCTCCTCTCCACTCACCTCTCCCCTTCCCTTCCCTTCTCCTTTCCTCGGCCGGCTCTCGTTGCAATCAGGACACCAAACTTGTCAGGGCCTTGGGGACGCGTCGGCCCGGTGTGTCGTGCCGTGAGCTGCTGGATCTGCTCTTCCCCGCTCACCTCACACGCCAAACCACAACAACACCACCCCGACCCCGGACACAGACCCCGGCGCTCAGGAGCTCACGGCCCGAGCCGGCTAGGGTCGGTCGGGTCGGAGGGCAATGGCCCCCCGTCGGTTCGGTTCCACAGAAGTAATGACATCGTTCTGGTTTGACAGCCGCACATGATGTCCATTGGCCCGTTAAGGGTTCGATTCTTGTTCCTAAAAAAAAAAAAAAAAAAAAAAAAAAAAAGACATCCATTGAACCTCACAGCCGATTAATCTTGATCATCCAAACACAGCAACACAGCGATGACGCCAGAAAATGAAGAAAAAAAATATGTCGTCGTATCCATCTCTATTGCGTCGGGTCGGGTCGGCAGTCAGCACTGATGACGTTTGCATGTTTGTCGCGTCTGCTGGGCCTTGGCGCGCCTTGCAGCTGCAGCCGGGCAAGGCCCGTGCAGAGTTACAGCTTTGGTGATAGAATGAACTGCTGAGTTAGTAGGTGGTTAGTGAGTTGACCCCACCCCGTTGTCAGGGATGCCCACCACGACGTGCGACCTGGTCTGTGCTCCGGCCAGAGGCCAGGCCAGGCGTTGCTGCTATATACGGTCCCACGGACGGGTAAATTTTAATGTCGACTTCAGAGATGCAAAGGACAAGACGGGCGGGGAGGGGCGGGGAAGGGAGAGGGGCAGGAGGGGGGGGGGGGGCAGGAGGGGCGGATGGCTTACCGAGGCCTGCGGTGGGCGATGCGGACCCGACACCGCCGTCTCGTCCCCTGGTCCTCTCCTACCCTAGCACAGACCACTCCGCCGGACACTCAAAAATTTACATCATTCTTCTTTGAGACCTGAGTGCATGCCCCCCCCCCCCCCCCCGGCCCTACCCCACCCGCCACCGGCGCCGGACTTTAGGCCGTTTTTACTCGTTCTTTGCTTTCTCTACCACTAGTACTATGACGTGGAAGCAAAATAGAACGTGTATTGCACTTGCGCTGTCAGTAAAGACCCCTATTCATCTCGAAAACTACTTAACGGATGGATTGGGGGCGTTTTGGTTGGGCATTGATGTACGCTCCCTGCAGATTTAAAAAAAAAAAAAAAAACTATATTCGACTAAGAGTCCCACGTTTGACTCCGGGGAGCGCCGCGGGCCCTGAACGCTGACGCGTTACTGTCCACTGTTACTTCGGAGTGCACACATGGCGTGCGTTCTTTTGGTATATTTTACCCTCCGTCCTCGGTCGGCAGACTTTCAGAAAAATTTTGCCCCCGGCAAAGAGTTAAACCCCGAACCGCCCGGTCGGCGACCGGTTCGCTAGCCGATGCGGCTACGGAGCTGCGATGGAGATCAGCAGTGCGCTCTCGGTTCTATAGCCGGAGCGCTCTGTCCACGCGCTGGGCTCGGTCAGTCCCCTCGTCCTGTTTGCCGCTGTCTCTCGGTCAGCGTCGGGATTGCGCGCGGTGGCGCTCCGCTGGTCAGCCCTTTGGTCTTTGTGGTTTGGATACATCGTGTATTTTTCTCCCGCGTCGAAGAACGAGTCTGTCCTAGATCTGTCCTAGATCGTTAAAGCGTTCTCCAAGCCTGTCTTTTTCATCTCATCAAAAGGAGAGTTTTTACCCCCCCCCCTTCCCCAATTCCATCCCAACTTTCTTACATTCCCGCATTGAACAAACGTCTGCGGTCGGGATGGTGGCAGGACAGAATGGAGTTGGGCACCCCGCGGCGAGAGTGACGCGAGTGACGCGAGTGACGCGAGTGACGCACCAGTGAGGGGCAGTACAGAGCAGGACGCCCCGTGCGCGCCCGCCCCCAGCCCGTCCGTGAGGGACTATAAGAATACGTGAACAGGGATGTGGTGGTCCAGGACAGGGGCCGGGTGCAGGGGTCGGGTCTCGGAGCAAGGCCAGTGGCCGTGACCTGAGGAGTACATGCTAAAGTCACAGTACACCTAACGAAGCAGGCTCATGTTCGGTCACTTCCATATTAGGTCCCTTCCCAGTCATGCCAGTCACCAGTCACGGAAATGTATCCGAAAAAGAAAGGAAAAACTCAGAGAGAAAACAGCCAGATGGCATGTTTGATCGCTGGCGACAAAACCTATGTGATCCCGGCTCCCTTGCAGTCATCCTCCAGTCACATGCTCTCCAGTTGATCCTCCAGTCTCTGTATGTACAAAATTTTCGCGGCAGCGTCTTGCTGCAGCAGTGGCGTAATTAGGGCTGATGAAAGGAGGGGGCGATGCTTTACATGTTGCCTACCTTCAGGGGCAAAGCTTTACGGGTTGCCTACATTCGGGGGCAAAGATCCTCTTCGGGGACCCAAAAGGGGGGGGGGGCGATCGCCCCCATCGCCCCTCCCCTAAGTACGCGCCTGTGCTGCAGGTCTAGTCGGCTGCACGTCCAGGCCGACGCCGCGCCGGTGCGGTTTCCCACGCTAATGATGATTACACGGCCTCCCAAGTTTTGTCTTTTAAAAACAAGTTTAAGGGCGGAAACGAAGAAACAGGGCAATTTAGCGTTCTGATAACGCCTTGCGGGGGGGGGGGCACGTGCAGCGACCATGCAAACGACCTGGGCAGGCAGTGCCTGGGCAGTTAGGGGAAAGTTGGGAAGGGGAGCGCCTGTAAAGCCTCCGTCCGAAGGTAAAGAGAGAACAGGGGGAGAGCCGGAGAGCGCGTGAGGAAGAGAGAGTAGAGAGAGAAGGGGAGAGAGAGAGAGAGAGAGAGAGAGAGAGGGAGAGAAGAGAGAGAGAGAGAGAGAGAGAGAGAGAGAGCGAGCGAGAGAGAGAGAGAGAGAGAGAGAGACAGAGAGAGAGAGAGAGAGAGAGAGAGAGAGAGAGAGAGAGAGAGAGAGAGAGAGAGAGAGAGAGAGAGAATGGGCCAGTCCTCAGAGGATCCACGCAGAAACTACTCTAAAACGAAGCCTAATGGCACCTTTGACCGCTGGGGACAAACCCTGCTGCTATATCTTTCCGGCTTCAGCCAGGACCGCTTGCATTTCACATCGGCTATCTTCCGGGAACCGGTGCTTTACGGCTGAATTTTTGCTGTACTTCTCTGAGTTTTTTCCCTGACTTTTTCTGATTTTTTTTTCAATGTTATGTTTTGAGAATCTAGATTGATTTTTATTTTTTTTGTGAAGGACTCTTTGTCCTCGACCGTGATGCGGCTCGCGGCTCTGCAATGCAGGCTCTGCAGCTCCTTTGGCTGCTGCTCCCGAAAATGCGGCGGTCGGCAACTCTTGGCGTAGCAAAAGAGAGCCGAAGCAGAAGCGAGCAGAAGCAGAAGCAGAAGCAGAAGCACGTCCCGAAACGCGCCCTGGCGGGCGACTGGTCAAGCGTCCAGTCGTACGTCGGCGCCGTGTCATTGCGGACGTGGAGGTGGACGTACGTGCTGCGGAGTGGGCGTGGGACGTGCGTATGTGTGTGTGCGTGTGTTGACGGACGCCACGGTCTTGTTTACGCGTGCCCGTGTGTCCGCGTGCGTGTCCGCGTGCGTGTGCGGGCGCGTGGCGCTGTCCGCGCGGCTTGGGCCAGGCCAGGCCCTGCTCAGTACCGCCGTATGCGGCGGACAGCTTCGAGTGTTTTGCATTTGTGTCGGTGGCGTCAGCGAGCAGCCGAGAGCGCCGCCGTGCATGTGTGTGTGCGCGCGTGTGTGCGCGGTGTGGACTCTGCGTGTGTGGTGAGGGTGAGAGTGTGTGTTCCTGACAGTGCGGAGGGGCACCCCCGGCCCCACCCCCCGGCAACACTACCACCCCCACAGGGCGGTGCAGCGGCAGTGCGCCTATCACAACAACGCCCTGCATCATGGGGACCGCACACAAGCCGGCGCTGCAACCGCAGAAGGGCTGGCTCGGCTTGGCCTTCGACGACGGTGACCTGGCCCGCAAGTGGGTCGCGCTGGACAACGGCGTGCTTTGGGTGCACAGGTGAGTCTGGAGAGGGGAGAGAGGGAGGGGGGGATTTCCAAATATAACCGAACCGGCCCCCCTTATTGCGCGAATTCGGTGCATTTCGCGCCCCCAGCCCCCCCCCCCCCCCCCCCCCGGCAATGCGGAAATTAATGTCTGGAAATGAGAGGAAACGATGCCACCCCTCTCCTTCCCCCTCTTTGTTGCTATGAGGGGGAAATTGAAGGTCCAGATTTCAGAAATGGGGGGGGGGGGATGTAACTGACTATAGATGTTGATGCCATGGAGGGTGGCTTCTTGTATTGCATCCCCTTCGCTCCGCGGAGGCGGGGGGGGGGGGGGGGCAGGGACAGGACAGCCACGGGGCGGGGTGGTGGCGGCGGGGGCTCTAGCTCAGGCTCTCGACGGCCGAAGTGAAGATCTTGGATCCGCCCGCGCTCCCACTGCTACTGCTACATCACGACACCCCTCCGCCTCCGATCGGGTAGATTCCCTTCCCCTCCCATATCCTCCCTCCTCCTTTTGGCCGTACCGGTGCCCCCCCCCCTCCCACCCCCCGCGGAGCTGGTGGCAGTAGAGGGGAAAATAAAACATGCTTTTCAATCTTTGTCGCCGCGCCCTCCCCTCCCCTCCTCCCTCCTCCTCCCTCGCGTGTATCGTCCAACTTTTCCCTCGGCAGTCCGTGGGGCATCACGCGTCGCAGGTTTGCGGTGGCGTTGGCTGGCGAGGAGGGGGCGTCCAGATCGGTCCAGATATTCCGTGACGCGACGCAGATATCTCCCCTATGGCGGAGACAGCCGCCACTCCCCCGCCGCAGGCACAAAACTCCGATATATTGTCGACGTAATCTCTGGACGTGCCTTCCCTGCTGCGGACGGCTCGGCGTCAACGGCACATTAAGTCTCAGCACGGGTGACAGGGCAGAAGCGCGAGAGCAGCGACCGAATGCCCGCGGGGTGCGGGGGCTCTACCCACCCCCACCCCCATCCCCACCACCTACTCCAACACTTCGATTTCTACCCTTTATTGGGTCTGTCGGATCCCCTTCCAACCTATTTCCCGCCGTTCCCTTCCTCCTCCCCAAACCCCATCCCCAACCCCGTTCCACTTTCCTACACATAATTTCCCCAGATACGCGGCCCGGGGCTGAGAAATCACGCGCACGTCGTACTATCAAAAAGAGAGGGACGTGGTTGCTTGGAGTGCATGGAGGGGGGGGGGGGGGGTAAAGCGGATGAATTAAGATTAATTAAGTTTTCATCCCCCCCCCCCCCCCGGGCCCCCTGCGCCGCGCTCGGCTTTCTCACGGGTTGGCCGTGGCCACGGACACCTGCAGCCTGCGCTGGCTCTGCACTCGCAGTATGTGCAGTGCATGCGCGACGAGTAGAAGTAGGGCGCCCTGTCATCCGTGCTTATCGCGCGGCATGGCAGCCAACCCCACGGCAGCCCACGGCAGCCCACGGCAGCCCACGGTAGCCAACTCCACGGCACGGCATGGCTAGGGCTACCGGAGCCACGCGCTGACGCGGCGTCATGGAGACATGCACGGCACACGCACGCACACACGCACGCGGACAGGCGGGCGCACATGAGCATAGATCCTTCCCTGGAAACAGACCGCTGCGGCAATGCAAATACTGCAAATAAAATCAGTGACAAAAATACAAAAATTCAAATACGACACAAAATGTCTTTTTTCATTTTTCTAAAGAAGGCAAATTAAAGCCGGTACTGTTTCTAGAAAAATGACATTTCTTGTTGGGATGCGGGGCTTCACCAAGAGGAACTGAAAAAGTGCGGTCATTACGCATCACGGATTTCCGGCAAATCGTGCAGATCATTGTTCTGATTATTCACCACTGGTGAACGGACTTTCGGCGCGGTGCTTCCCTGTGCGTGATCGGCCCATATGGACGGGGGCCCGGGGAGTGGAGGGGGCAGTGGCGGGCATTGACGCCGACGGGCGTCGATCGCGACGCGAGATTGCGAAAGGCTTGTTGCAAAACGGGCGGCATGCAGGGCGGGGACCGCGGCGAGGCGAGGCGAGGCGCGGCGTCAGCGATCGAAGCGCATGTCGCACCGAGTGAACACCCGGGCCGGCCTCCGGTCTGGGGCCGCGGGGCCGAGCCGGGCGCCGCCCGCCGCCCCAGAGGGCGATGCTCACTCACGGCTCGGCTCGGCTCGGCTCGGCTCGGCTCGGCTCGGCTCGGCTCGGCTCGGCTCGGCTCGGCTCGGCTCGGCTCGGCTCGGCTCGGCTCGGCTCGGCTCGGCTCTAGGTCAGACCAAGCATTTTTCTATTTTGCGCTCCGAGTGTTTGCATGCATTGCATCGCGTTAGCGGAGACGAAGTGCACCCGCTGAAAGAAAGTGGGGGCGGGAGGGAACGCCAGTTCGTTGGATCAACGTGTCGGTTTAACCTTGGCCGTCGCAAACCCGAACCCGGGCGGGAGTCGCGTCGCACCGTTCCCGCTGCATTCGAATCGCCCGCGCTTGCTCCGAGTCTCGGTCTTGGGCCGCGCCGCGCTGCGCCGCGCCGCGCCGCGCCGTGCCGAGCCGCTCCCACTGCGCCGACACCGTTCTTCCCCCACCACCAACACGCGTCACGCAGTAGAGGTGGAACCAGTGCGGTTGTGAAGCCCCCCTCCTTCAGCGCCTTCGATAGCTCAGTTGGTAGAGCGGTGGACTGTAGAGGAAGCAACCACAGAGATCCATAGGTCGCTGGTTCAAATCCGGCTCGAAGGAATTCTTTTTTCATCTGCTCTTTCACGTCGGCATAAGTACATCGTCGTAGTGGTGTGGGTTACTTTTGACTTCTCCTGCTTCCTGAAGTTTGGGATAAAATACATCAATCCTAAGACCTTTTTATTATTTTTATATTACTTTGCAGAAACCAGACGGAGCAGCCTGCAGCCGAACAAGTGATTCCTCTGCACGACGCGGAAGTGCAATTTCCTTCGGTGGTCCCTGCGGACCCGGCGGCCCTCGACATGGTCGTCTTGTTGAGGACGGGGATGCTGCGGATGCGGGCCGACTCGGAGGAGGAGTATCGCCGGTGGACGTCGGCCATGCTGGAGGCTGGGCAGCTTTGGCACTGTCGCCGACAGATGGCGTTCATGGCCGTCCTGCCCGGCGCGGCCGCGGACCCCTCCGGTACGTGGAGCCGAGTATGTCGTGCGCCCAGCGAGGCGATGTAGGCCGTCTTGGAGGCCCGCAGTGTTGCTAAAATAACAGTATCCTGCAGGACAGCGTCGCGGTGCACCGGCACCCTCCAGCCCCGTGGCCAGCATCGCCGAGGGCAGGAGGCGGGTGCTGCAGGAGCTGTCGCAGTTCCTCGTGCAGGTGGGGGAGCTCCGCGGGCGCACGCGGCGGGCGGTGACGCGGACGCAGCGGCACCGCGAGCCCCGCGACGACAAGAGCGCCGCCGGCGCCGACCTCAATCTGCCGCGCTTCCTGCGCCGGGCCATCGCGGACGCCGTCGAGAAGAGTGAGCTGAGCACCGGCCGGGATTCGAACCTCCGACCTCCGAACCCACTCCGTGCTGATCCTGTTTCTGGTTTCTGCTTTCTTCAGTCTGGCGAGCCTGCGGACGCGCCTACGCGTGTGGCGACGTCCTGGACGACGGCGAGAACGGGGACCCTCTGGCCGTGTACGACGCCGTGCTGGTGCTGCGCGAGGCCGTGCACGCGTTCGTCACGTACTGCAGCCTGCTCCGGGACCTGCAGGCCATGTGAGTGTCCAGTCGCGGTGGGTTGGGGGGCCCCGGTGGGGCGGAGTGTGTCGGCGGCGTCATCAGAGACGGTCTTGTCGTGCCGCAGGCTGCGTGACGGTGAGGTGCAGCCGGACTGCCCCGCCGAGGACCCGCTGCCGTTCACGCCCTTGCGGTGCTTGTCCTCGCTGCGCGACACCCTGGCCGGGCTGAGCGCTGTGATCCGGTGCCCGGAGGAGGAGACCCGGCAGAGGGCGGCCCTCGCGGCCGTGGATGCAGTGAGTACCGAGTACCTTCATTACTACAGCACCGGTGGCCGCGCCCGGCCCGGACTCCCGTGAATGCAGCTGAATTAATGATGTTTGCTTTCGACAGACCCTCCAGCGCTGCTGGTCAGAGCTGAGCAAGCGGCCTCTGGACCAGGACTTGGCGTGCGACAAGGCGGCGGGCAGCGAGGGCAGCTCGACCCCGAGTCCCGGTGACGCCGCGGACAGCGACGACCGGGGCTCAGTCTCCTCCCTGGTGCCGTGCGGCCCTTTCCGCTCCTCCAGGTAGGCGTAGAGGCAGTGCGAAGCGAAAGCGAACCCGCTGAGCTCGGCTCGGTTCGTTTCGACGACAAGTAGTGACCCTTGTGCTTCACAGTGTCCGCAGGCTGGCGTCGATGCTGCAGCGGGACGTGGTGCGCACGTCGGTGAAGCGGGCGCGCAAGCGGGCGCGTACCGAGGGCCAGGCCCTGCTGCCCGACCAGCCCCTGGACGACTCCCTGGAGCACGCCGACGCCGACGCCGCGGCCGACGCCCTCGAGATGACGGTGCTCACGACGGCGTCCGCGTCGCCGCAGTCCGAGGCTTCTGAAGAGGCCATCGCCGAGTCCGAGGCCGTGGCCCCCATGCCGCAGCCGCAGACCCCCGTCATGAAGCCCGTGACGCTGATCGCGTCCTCGGCCCCGGCGGCACAGCGGTTCGGCCGTTCCGCCGTGGGCGGCAGCCTGGCCACGCTAAACGTGAATCTGCTCAGCCCCAAGATGGGCCAGCGGCGCTACTGGCAGGACCCGGCGCTGCTAAGGCGTCGGAGACTCGTCTGCTCGGTGGCGGACTGCGACATGGGAGGCGCTGAAGCTGAGGCTAAGGACGCCGATAAGGACAACGACGACGTTTTCGAGCCCCGCGGCGACGCGGACAAGGTACAGTACGTCGTCCGGACCGTGCGAGCTCTGGTGCCGGCATGCGGCGGAGTCGGGCCTCGGGACACACAGCGGTCGGCAAGCGGCGCCGGCCCCGGCCTTGGCCGCGCACGCGCCCTCCCGCTCGGCGCGCCGCCGGCGGCGGTCGATGTAAGCACTGTATCCCCACCACGTTCTCTCCGCCTCCAAGAAGCGCTGGTGGTGTAATGGTTAGCATAGTTGCCTTCCAAGCAGTTGTTCCGGGTTCGATTCCCGGCCAGCGCATTCCTTTTTTGAGCACGCCCCTTTTATTTGATTTATGTGCCTTCTCCGTGTGTATTCAGTGTAGCTTAGTCAGCCGGCACGTTAATTTCTCAGCCTCGTAATTTTCTCGGGAAGCCCGTCGTGTTTGCTTTCGGTCTTTGGTTTTAGTTCTGATTTGTTTGCGATGTCCGCGATGACACTCGTTCTCGCACGCATCCGCCCTCCGCCCGCCTCGCACGTCCAGCACTACGCGCCATTTGCGCTGTACTGTACCCAGCGCGCTGTACTGTACCCAGCCCAGCCCCCGGATGAGATGAGATGAATCTGTTTTATCAATGAACAAACGAAGCAGTGTGCAGTACGGACGGATCGGCCTGACCTGCCTATCGGAGAAGGGCAGGGCCTCGGCTTGGGCCTCGCCTCTCTCTGCTGTCTGCTCATCTCAGTCAGTAGCGAAACTGCGCTGGAACCGTGTGGATTAGGTCGAGTGGTTGCGAGAACGAGAATGGGTTTGAAAGTTGTCGCCCACGTTCTCCGCTGGGTAGGCCTACGCTACGGCTGAGGCGCACTGAGGCGCCGGCACTTCCCTCGCTCCCACTCTGTGTTCTCCCATTGAATGTCGTTGTTGACTTCAGGTGAACGACAAGAGTGCGTCCCCCAGCCCCTCCTCGCCGGTGGTGGTGCGCCGGACTGCGTACCGGGACAGCGGCCGCGGTGCCCCGGTGGGGGAGGACCTCGACCTCGGCGTTCTGGACGTCCCCGTCACGCCCGCCACCCCCAACGGCGGCGGCAGGCGAGCGTTGTGGTGCGAGACCATGGAGGTTCAGCGGAGCGGGCTGCTCGGTGAGAGGACAGAGACAGAGCATGGCTCGGCATGGCTGCTGCCGCTGCTGCTCAGATCCAATATCCAACGCTTTTGACCTACAGAGCGGCTCAACACGGCCGAGAGCGCACTCCAGGAGGCCAAGTTCGAGGTGCTGAGCTCCGAGGAGTCGTACCTGCGCTCCCTGGACATGCTGGCGCACCGAGTCCAGGCCATCGACGCCCTGCAGGACCCCGGCGTCATCAGCGACCAGGAGCGGGACGCCGTTACCAAGTTCCTCGACACCGGTAGGCGCCCAAGAGAATGATTTTGTGTTTGCTTTTTGCTGGGCGTTGGGGTGGTTTCGAACCCGCGACTGTCTGTTTTGGTCTGCCCTGCAGCCCGCGCCTGCTCCATGCGCTTCGTGAGCGCCCTGCGCGCGCTGTGGTCCCTGGACGTGATGATGCGCGGCCTGTGCACGCTGATGCACAAGGAGGCCATGCCCGCCGCGTCCTTGCAGCAGTACGCCCTGATCGTCAGCCTGCAGCCCCGGGTCGCCAGTGTGCTCGGCAAGATCGGGTAGGTTTGTGTGTGCGTGTGCGTGCGTAGGCGTCGGCGTCGTGGCCAAGGGGTGCCTTGCCTTCCCCTCCCCTCAGTGACTTTGATGGTGGCCTTCATGTGCAGGAGCCTGGAGGCGAGCCGGCTGGTCCCGCTGCTGTCCCTGCCCGCCCAGCGGGCCTCCCGCCTGCCGCTGCTGCTCGCAGCCATCCTGCGGCGTCTGGACCAGCGCACCTCGGAGGCTGTCATCTGCAGGGCGGCCCTGGACCGACTGAATCAAGTAAGGATCTGATCTGTCTCCGTCAGGGCTGAGTTGTTGCCTAGCCATGTGGATCCTAAGCAGATCATCATGTCCCTTTCATTTATCCAGATTGTATTTGAATGCAATGAGGCGTTGAGAAGAGCAGAACAAACTGAACGAATGGCAGAGTTAGGCAGAATTTTGAGAGTAGAAAAAGTATGTACTGAGATTTACGAATTTTTCTGAGCTGTACTTCCAAAAACCGGGTTTGCTAACATGATTCCTTTTGCATTTCAGTCATCTTCCAGAAAACAGTCTTGGAGTGAACGGAAGAATAATGTCATAGGCAGGGCCAAATCATTCTTCTTGAAGTCAAACAGCCGTATTGGCAGCAAGACCAGCAAGATTTTAACTTCAACCAGCTCAATGTTACACCTCACATGATTTATGAATCATGATTTTGATGTAAAGCATCAAAAGATCAAAAAAATTGAAAAGATTTGTCTGTGATTCCATTTATGTACATGCGTATAATACAAGATTATGTTTTCAGTGTTGTATATGAGTCATATGTACACTTTACACCAGCGTTAAGTGTGACGTGTTTTCAGGTCATGGTGTGTCCTTGCATTTTTTTCAGTCCTCTACAATGTAATTGAAAAATCAAAAATGCCGGAGTTGTTGTAGAGAGTGAGCAATAGGGCAGTATGTGACCTTGTAACTGACTGAAACATGCTAGAAGCAAGTGTATTTTTTTTATGTGCTGTGTAAATAGGAAAAATAAAAGTACTCGCGCATAGTTTGTAGTGTCAATTTACTGCACAAAATAGAAAAAATTTATATCTATACATCATTCTTGCCATAAAATTTGCTGATGAACTTTACAAAAAAAGCCAAGGGGAAAAGTAAAATATTTTTATATACAGTACAATTACCCTCCTTGAACAATTCTACAGTATTACTACGCACAATGATCAACAATAACTTTAGAATTCCCCTTGGGCCTTTTACATAGAGCTCACTGAAATATCCCACCATCTTTCAAATATCTACCTACCATCATATTGCATAGCTAGCTATCCTTTCAGTACACAAGAGCAGTTCTTACAATACATCATATGTTTCTTCACATTTTACGTTCATTCTGTACAATATAAACAAGAGTGTCCTCTTTTGGACATCACACCCATAACCTGTCATCATGCATCCAACTCCACATCAAGGTTCAAAACAGTGTTTCACACCTAAAAGCAATTTTGAAATTCTTCACCAAATAGTTATGTGAAATGTTTGGTTTACTTAGACTAATAATACTGCATTCTGTTTGTAAGTGAGCAAGATATACATTAGGTACACTTGCAACCACTCCGCATCTTTCACTGTGTGTCTGCACAGCCCTTCTGCAATGGAACTTCAAAAGCTCTCAACATCCGTTTTACAAATGGTACGTACATTTGTCTACATTATACTACAATGAAACACGTAAAGAGCCTCTCATCATCATTCAAACATTTAAATTAGATAGCAACATAATTTGAAATGGTAATTTCACTTGCACAGACTATGAAACCAAATTAAACTCTCTAGAACTTCACGAAACTGAGATGCGTATTTACAAAAATGAGAGGAAGGAAGTGGGCACAAAATCGTTTGGAGCTTAAATTTATCACTCACATACAGCTACTGTACTCTGACTACAGAGAAAGGTAGATAGAAGTCACCATTCCACTTAAATGTATGAAGAGTTCAAATCAACATACAATCCAGAAATAATGAAAATTCTCCTTTTCTGGCATGTATTGATATTCTCTCTGACATTTAAGATGTTTTCTTCAGTCCAAGTCTTATACTCATGAATTAATCAGCTATACTGAAGTTCATCCCATGCTGAAAATAGGAATTATTTCACAATTGAAGAAATAATGTGAAAATCAGGTGAAAAGAGGAGGTTTCATGAGAGGAAACAGCAAATAATGTAACTGCTTTGCTTCATGACTCAGTCGATAAGTCACCAGCCACATGATCAAGGCAATGTTGCACCCCAAGACATATGGCTACCACCTCTCGCTACATCCACTTTGAATGAATAATCAGTACCGTTCCCACAAAAGAGATTTTAAAAGAAAACTGAAAATCCTTGACAAGAATTTTTCAAAGGCTGCATAATCTCTTTCAGCTCTTGGTCTTTGCACCAAACCTGCTTTGATTAACAATGTTTTGCTTTCATCTTCAGTATCCAACTAATTATATTTAAGCTATGTTATAGAAAAGAAGCCATTTCAAGAAGGGAAATGCCATTTACAGTACCATCAAACTAGATCTGAAAAATCACAATGAAAAGAAAACAGTACATCAGAATACTTTAAGTTCTAACAATCATTTTGAAGAAGACCCATCAGCACTGGTTGGTTTTACTTTTTATCTTAGGGAGCTATTTCTGTTCCAGTTTATAACCCTTACACATTAACAGACTTTCAAAACACCAGACTTCAACAAAATCTTTCAGTTCTGGCCAGTTGGCTTTTCCAGCTTAGTCTCCATTAAATTGGCTGACATGTTGCTCAATGCAAGTCTTCAATTTCAATCATACTTGTGAACTGTTAATTAACATGATACAGCTACCAGTAGCAAACATGTAAACCTTACGCTTCAGTTATTCAAGGCACAAAATATGCATACCTACTCTATGTTTGCTGGCAATTTTTTTAAAAAACTTGTTCAGAAATTTAAAGTTTCAAATCTAGAGACGAAACGATCAATCATGAGAGTACGAGATAAATGTCTCCAATACTGTAATCCAAACCAACTAATAAGGTGCAGTTGACTTTTCACTAACTTCTGAACAAATTCTGAATGAGACAATATTACTTATTTAAACTGACATAACTATTAACATATGAGCTTAAAAAAAAAATGGGTACATATATAGAAAAACTTGAATAAAAAAAGACTGGCAGTTTCCAAAAGAGAAAAATTTAGACAATTTTAACTGGCATAGATCTTCAGTTGATAATGTCTAGTAAAACACGAGGACAACAGAATGTTTGCCCTATCAGGTGTATGGGTATACACTGTACATAAATGACAGTGGTAAATAAGCCAGTTAATAACTTCAGAGTCACACACAAAAATGTCTTAATCTTCATTCCATGCAGAATAATAGGCAGTGAATCCAACAAAGAACCATTCAAAGAGGTAGCAAAAACTTTTAATATTGTTAAAATCTTGGCAGTGCTGGAGTGTATAGCTGCTTTTATGTCCCACTCCTTTCCTTTAGTCAGTCAGTGTTCAAGATAAACTGTTACTTTACAACGCAAGTGATCCGTTCCTAAGAGTAGTTGATCAGGAAAGGCTCTTATGACCCCCTATCTTGTAGCCAGCCAGTTCTTTCATTCATAAGGGAGGGTAAAAAAGAAGGTCTTTAAAAGTCGCATTGGAGAACTGTCTTTGTTCATTCCAAAAAATGTGATTTGCGAGAATGAACTTCCATATCAAAAGGGCAGGCTTACAAAAGTGTGACTCAGTATAAAACGTACTTCCCATGATCAAAAATGCCCAAATAAAGTATACAAGAACAATTTTCAATATTATCACAAATTCAAAGAATGGTATACTATAAGTAAATTCTGACTTATTTACCACATAGGTAAGAGAGTTAACCAGCTTTCTTTCTCTCTCACACATATTCTTTTTTTTTCCCTCTAAATTTTCACTTTCTTGTTTTTATTATAAAAGTAAATACAGTGATATTTACTGCTTAAAAAGAGTATTGAGAAGATTAACACAGAGAAAGAGTTACTTGAAGCAGTGCTAGGTAAGAAATGGCGCAGGAGTTGCATGAGGATCTACAGACTGAACACATTACAACCAGCAGTCTACTAAAAGGAAGGGAACTGGATAAAATGTTAATGAAAGGTTACATGGCAGTGGTGATGTACCTGCATTGTATACAAGGGTTTCCAGTGTTGAATTGCAATTGGAATTTGTCTGTGAGAAGAAGTATGTCAAGTCCACACTTACAAAGATCACAAATCTTCATTCTTCAAAACAAAATTTGTTATGACCGTGTGCAAAAGTGTCTCCTGATAATAATTTCAATGAAACAACTATTTCATTAAAAACACACTGGAAACACTTTGAAATCAGATGAATGACCAAGCAATTGATAACAAAGGTACAAAGTGATGATAAGAAAGGCTTGATGAAGATTCGTATATAAATGCAAAATGAAGTGTCACATATCCAACAATTTCAAAAAGGCAGTGAAATTATTAATCCATTTTCAACATGGATTGAGCCTTTACGGTTCAGACAAAACAGAACTTTGATTTTGTTAGATGACAACAAGTCTCAAAAAGAATAATGCTATTCACAATAGGCAAATGTCGCCCCCCAAAGTCTGAAGTAAATATTTCACATTCACGGTCCATGAGGGAAGACACTTCTGAAATGTGAGAATAAATCGAGGCAGTTGAGTCACAGAACACAAGTTTCCCCCATGGCATTACATTTCTCAAGTGGATGTACATCTTGCACATTTTCAAGCAGTGAGATCTCCCAAAATCAGTAAAATGCAGAACATTCAAGGAATTTCTCAGTAACTTCAAAATAGAGCTCTACGTGAATGCTTTACAAAATGGTGTGGAAGAGCAATGCTCTTTCTGGGTTTTTAACCTTTGGAGCAAATTTTTGAGGTATTAAATACCTGGGTGTGAGCCTTTTGTGATGTCACCTTGTGATTCCTTCAACTTTACCAGTCCATACCATAAGTGTTCAAAAGCACCGATAATGATGGAAGTTTACACACTTCAAACTCCAGGCAATTGCGAATGAGGAAGTCAGCTGTGAGGCAGATCAACAAAATAATAATAAAAACAAAAACTACAGCTTTTGTACCAAAATTGTAAACAAAAATCTTTATTAACACAATTTCTAACAAATGAACAAAGAGTGATAAAGCATGAGTCTATCCTTGAAGTGTTATTAGTCAGAAATAGAAGAATGTGAGTTCTTTCTGACAAGGTACAGATAATCCAAAGTATTATTAACAGACATTATGCAAAAACCTTTGTACCAACAGCGGATTTTCTTAGAAAAGCAGCTGTCTGAATTCCTGAAGTTTGACTGTATACTATTGAGTACTTATGTACTTTAATAAAATGAGAACAGTAGCAAATACATTATTTGGTAAGAATGAACTATGAAATATGAGTTGAGTTATGCACTGTCATTCCTTCACAATCCACTATGCTTCCAAGTCAAACAAACTGCATCATGAGAAAACAGGAGGCATATCATTTCTTGGCAGTTGTAAGTAGGCTTCAGGACACAATCTAGAATTTTTCAAAAACTTCATGTTCTTAAATTAAGTCGGACGGTTACTTCATGATGTTACATGCTGTGACAGGAGCATGGTGATAGTTAAACATGTCTCAGTCGGAGGCCAGACTATATCTCTCAGCGCCTTTCAAATCCTATTTCCATATCCAATTATTCAATTTTGCTGCACCAATGTCAAGCTACAGAAAAGGCACCAATTTTTATCACTGTCTCATTCTTGTTTTTGTCATTGCATTTAATATAAATATTTATACTTCTGTTCAAAAATATTTAATACCATTCAACAATCAACACTTTCTTCTGTGCTATATGCATTCTTTACAATCATAGAAAATCTTTCTAATCAACCTACATATTTTACAATATAATAGATTCTTTACACATGTTTCAAACATATTCTTCATGAGCTAACATTACAACTACATAAACTTTTGTACATTATCTTCATACAAAGTTCATGCTAAAATTAGTAGGTTTATGTATTTATTTCACAGCCTGCATTTTGGTGGCGTTAATCGGAGGATGGTTCAATATCCAGCCTATATTCACCTCCAAATAACCAAATAATAATAATTATAATATAATAATAATAATAAAAAAGTTTCAAACATAACCATTCTCATCACAACCTTAAAAGGGTGTCACATTCAGATATAGGGTAACAAATCACTTTCAATCACTTCTTAGGGCAATGGCATTTATCTCATGTTTGAGTACAAGTCCTAACAAACCCATAGAAATCTCCTTGCTCTTTCTAATACATTCAGTTATTTAAAAGTTGGTTGAGCTGGACGTGTTGGGTTTTGACCGCTCAAGATGACAGTGATGATGTGCTTTAGAATTCTTCTTTCACGTTTTGGGAGTCTTGGTATGCACAGTTTCTGTTGTCTTCTCACACACGATTACATAAGAAAAGACCAAGCAGGATCGTGTCCAAACCCAGACTACAAAAAACGACGCAAGTTAAGTTCACTTCACTAAGGTTCATTCCAGGGTTGCTAAAATCACTTGCACTGCTATCACACAGCCATGCCGTTACACAGCAACATCCCAGATCTCTGCCAGGAAAGGTGGTAGTTTTTTATTCTTGATCTTCAAAGAGAAGCAAAGTTCACTGTTCAAGTTGCCCAATGTGCGAAGTTCTGTGAGAACTGAGAGCAGCTTGGCAAATATGGTTGATGGCCTGGGTTGTCTCCTGTTTTCAATATATGTTCTCAGCGCTTCTACATATATTTCTTGAATCTTTTCTACTTTCCACCCTTCATTTAGAGATGGTCTATCTGCAAGGCAAAGAAAATAGGAGTGTAAAACAAAATAAAGACAAACTGCAAGAATTAATACATTAAAAAGTAACAATCAAACAGAGACATACCAGAAAATATTACAACAGCTGTTAGCAGAGCATATTCTGCATTATCCACCCTGAGACCACACATGTGACGGCAAAATGCCAGGAGATCCTCCACTACATCACCAAACCCAGCATGTAAGTAGTCGGATCGGTTGTAGGGTTCATGATTTGCAAATACAATAGAATCTGTTGCAGCATCATAACACCGCGCCATTCGCAGCATCATTACTTCACTTGAGCACGCCTGTTAAAAAAAGGAAAAGGCAATGTCAATAAAACTGAAAACAAGGGAACAAAACTTGACAAACACAAGAGAAAATATTCAAAATGAAAATACCTTCAGCAGTGCTAACTGATCTTCTCTTTGTAGTTTGTCAAATCCAGGCAGTCGTTTGGCAAACTCAACAATTAGCTGAACTGTTAAGATTGTAATTTCTGTGATGTTGTGGAATCGAACTGTACCATCATCCTGAATGTCTATACTTGACACCTGAAAAAAGTAATCACATTGTATTTAGATAAGCGCCACACAGCTTCTTTCCATAAAACACAATTTAAAAGCAAAATAACCAGGTAACTTACATTTACGCGTCTCAGTTCCTCATCAGAGGGGTGTTCAAATTCATTTTGGAAATAGACCAAACGGTGGATAAGCTCCTCTTGCTCTGGACTGACAGGTGTAACTCCATTTACAGGGGGGAATGGTTTCTCAACTGCACTGGTGCTACTGGTAGTACCACCAAAGGAATCCACCTGGGCCAAACAGAACTGGAAAAAAAAACAGAGACAGGTTTTATCATTGTTTCTGAAGTTTTCCCTCTAAGAAAAATAAGATGTTTTTTTTTTTAAAATAGTCTGAAAATGAATGAAGAGTACCTTGCCCTGGTCATCCACTTTGATGATATCCGTAGATCCATTTGTCGTAGAGTTTGGCTTGTCTTTGTCTTTCTGTGCTTTCTTCTCTTTTCGCTTGACAGCGCACTGGTATTCAGGTACAACACCTAAGGCAAAGGGGTATTTTTTTTGTAAACTTGCACACTAGACATATCACCTTTACCACCTGTACTAAAAGTAATAACTCAAGTATGCTTACATTCTGGTCTCATGCCCACCGCCAAACATTTCTTGAGCCTGCACTCTTGGCATTTCCGCCGCATGTACATGTCAATCTCACAGCCATTTCCATACTTGCACTGATACACCGCGTTCTTGGTAATGCTTCTCCTAAAGAACCCTGCGAAAACAGACAGAGACAAGTGTTAAACTCAATGAAACCTGGGCCGGGATGTGTGCAGCGCAGCCGACCTTATCTGTGTCTTTACCTTTGCAGCCTTCACATGTGAGCGCGTTGTAGTGGTAGCCGGACGCCCGGTCCCCACACACCAGACATAGCTCCTCCTGCTGCCGGGGGGCGGCCGCCTTCTTCTTCTTCACGTCCGAGCTGTCCATGGAGTAGCCATTCAGACTGCTCGGCGGGGACAAGTCCTCCCGTCCTGCAACACACAAGTGGAAGAGGGGGATCGTTAGAGGCGAGGCGAGGCGAGGCGAGGCGAGGCAAGGCGGCGATAGAGACACCTAATGGAGAGCCGGAGCCGCGGCCGTGCCGGCAGCTGCAGCTGCAGCTGCTGGGGCTCATGGACCCACGTAACACCGCGGCGCCCGCGCTGCCGCCACGTCCGGCAAGAGCGGACAGTGCCATGGCTGCCATCCCATCCCATGGCTAGTGCTCCACAGGCTGCTGCTGCTGTCCTTGACATTACCACCGTGCGTGCCATGCGTCTGGCGTGCGAGGAAGGGGTGGGGGAGCACTTGCCCCCCCCCCCTCCTCTCCCCTCTCTCACGGTGCAGTCGCAGTCTGCGGCGTGGTGTCGGCGGCGGCCGAGCCCGAGCCGGGGGGTAATGACGTATGCAGAAAAATATCCAGTCGAGAGAGGAGGAAAACGTCTGGAAATGTGGAAGGAGGAGAGACCGGCGCACCGCAGCAGGAAAAGAAAGGAGAAAACGGCTGGGTGGCGGTGGTGGCACGGGTGGTGTCCACGTCCATGTCCTTGCATCGGCCTAGGGGGCGGGGGAGGGGGGTGGGGGGCTGTCCTGTCGCTGTCGGCACAACACCATTATCGCTGACGCAGAGCCAACGACAACCTCAGGACATGCACAACCATATGCGGGCGCGATGCGGGCCGGGCACGGTCCTTGCTTCCTCGCTCTACTCGCGCAAGTCAAGGCCAGGTCCTAGCCCAGGTCGGCGGGTATACGCCGGGTACCCCCCGCCGGTAGCCGCCGGTACCCGAGGCGAGGCGTCGGCCTGTGCTGCAAGTGCACGCCGATCATGAGTCAACGCCGCGATGGCCGCGGTGCACACGACGCCATACCAACAACAACGGCCAGGTAACGACCGGGACCAGACCGGGTGTCTGGCCGGGGCATATAAGTGACATCAGAGCCAGAGAGCCACAGCCCGGCCGGCCCGGCGTGTCTCGGCCTGCGCCACGCCAATCCGCGCTGAAAAAGGCAAGACTGGCTGGCCGAGCGAGGCGAGGCTGTCTTCTGTCGTCCTCCACACACAAGCTCAGCTCAGCGCAGCTCCGGCCACCACTCCACCGCACCTCACCACCCCGCGCCTCGCGCCGCATCGCTTTTGCTGGCCGGCCGCCGTGCCGCCGTCTGGCGTCGTCTAGCCGTTTCATTGGCACTTTGCTGCTGCAGCCCCCCCCCCCCCCCCCGACACCTCTCGGCCATGTAATGCACTTCAAGTGCAGTCTGTACACACACACACACACACGTCGCACCGCGCTGGCACCGGCACCGCGTCTAAGCAATGGAAGTCGTTGGCAAACGCCCGACTCGCCGAAAAATTAGATTCTGTCCGGGCCGCGGCGGCCGCAACAGCCCAGCCCGGCCTGTGCCAAAACTGTGGCGGCTCGGACGGAGGTGTTGACCCTGTGACCCACCGCCAGGGGAGGAGACCCAACCATGCGACACCTGCCGCTGCAACTCCCCGCCCCCGCGCCGCGCCTCCCGCCTCACCAAGTCCTCCGCTCACACTGCTACTATTCCGAACGGCCTGCACTGGGCGGGGGTTCGCGCCCAGCCCACCGGAAGCGAGTTAATTTCCTTGGGCTGGTGCACGCAGGATCCAGCAGGAGCAGGATCGTCCCGCAGGACGGGCATGGCCGGGGCCCGGTGTGCCCGCCTGGTCCTGGCAGCTACGCCCGGCCGTGCCGGCGAGCCGAGGCGCGGCGCGCTGCTGAAGGTCGACGGGTTGGTCGGCCGGCCGGTGGCAGCCGGTGGTGGTGGTGGTGGTGGTGGTGGTGGTGGTGGTCGCGACTGGCCGAGGCGAGGCGAGGCTTTGGCCGACGACCATGCCCGTAGTACCCGGCTGGGAATCGCACTATCATTACCCCCGGCAGGACGTGCTGTAATGCCAGGCTGTAGGCCAGCGGCCAGGACTGGCCTGGAACAAATGCTTAGCATACACGTCCGCACACGGCACGGCACGGCACGGCACGGCACGGCACGCGGCGAGCACCCACGGCACCCCGACGGCACGACAACCCCGGCCCGGCCGCGCTGACTCCTCGGTGCGGTCAAGCAGCGCGCGGTCAGTGTGGCCATCAGGCCGGGACAGCATCAGGACTCCTTATTCGCAGTCAAGAAACCTCGGCAGCATCAAGGCGAAGCAGCTCCCGTTCTCTGTGGGGAGGCCTCGCGTCGTCAAGGCGGCTCCCAACCCAACCCCACACCGACTCCGTGTGCCAGATGAGTCGGGGCTGCCAGGAAATGGCGCCAAACTCGACCCCACCCCACCCTTCCCCACCCCACCCCCGCCTTGGGAAGGACCCGCGGGCCTCCTCAAAGTCCGCGAGCCAAACCAGCCAGACAGCGGAGGACAACGGCTCTGTTTAGACTAGACCAACCCCTCGCGGCGGGGGGTGGGGTAGGATGGGAAGGGGAGGGGAGGGGGGTGGCCCCAGGCAGCCTCAGCCTCCGCCGCCTGCCACTGGGCCAAACTGTAAACCGGGCCACACACACACACACACACACACACACACACACACACACACACACACACACACACACACACACACACACACACACACACACACACCGACCACACACTATCCCGCCCGCCACTACCCGTGGTTCATTGAAAACACTACGACACAGCCGTCGGAGTGTGACCCGTGTGCGCTGGGTTGTGGCTGCGCGCTGCGCTGCTCGGCGGGCACGTGCACGGCGACGCCAAGCCGGCACTGCACCTGCCTTCGCAGAGCTTCGCTGTTCGCGGGCCCATGAGAGCGAGCGGCGCGCGCGCGCACACACACACGTGGTTAGACAATGCGTATCAGAACGGTGGGAACTCTCTGACGTGGCGTGGCGCGGCGCGACTTCAGAATTGTATTCTACGCACTGCCGCGTAGTGCTTACGCCCGCCGAGGCAGGAAAGGGGAAGTGTAGTGGAGGGTTTGAGGCCCGCTGGATTTTACAGTCGGGCCCGGGGGTCGGGGGGTCAGCCGCGAAGGCCGGGCCGAGCCGAGCCGCGTGTCTTGTCCTGCGCCGTTACGGACGGGGCGACGCGAGACGAGGCACCATTACAACCGCAGAGGCGGCAGCGGCGGCGGCGGCTGCGGGGCTTATATGCGCAGCGCACTTCCAATATTTGCCGTGCACCCACAGATAAGCAATCACCGGTGGCGAAACAATATAATAATATTTCCCCTGTCAGTCCGACGACGGCGCTGACTGCGGGGCGGCGGCCAAATACTAGAGCCCCTCCCACACACACACACACACATCCCGTGGCAGTTAGGGCCGCCGCACTAGAGCAGAGAAATTAGTGGGTCACGGTGGATGCGGAGCGGACGGGCAGAGCCAAGCTACCCCGTCCAAAGTGTGCGGCTCGTCCCCCCCCCCCCCCCCCGGTCCGCTCCCGCCGGCCTACAGTGCACTTGAACTCGTTGACAGCCGGACAGAAATCATCTCATCTCATCATCCGCGGCTCTCGCGTGCGGCCCGGCAGAAACTGGTCAATATGTGTCTCAGTGCCCCCCCCCCCCTCCCGGCCGTACTTATCTCTGCCCCCTCTCCCCTTCCTGGCCGTGGCACCACGCAGATTGCCCCGGCCCCCGAGGGCGCTGCTAGGCCTCGCCCGGTCACTCCCAAAATAAAAGCATGCCCCAAATTCCCTGCACGCCGGTCCGTCCGGGCCACGCTCCGCGCAGGCGCCAGCAGAGACCTCACCTTACCTCCCCATCCCTACACCGACACAAGGGGGTGAGTAAGGGCGAGGTCAGGTCAACGTCGAGGCGGCCGCGCGGCACGGCTGAGCTCTCTGAGAGTGTGTGTGTGTGTGTGTGCGCGTGTGTGTGTGTGTGTGTGTGTGTGATCTGGCCCAGATAAAAGGGAAAAGGCTTGGCGACGCTACCGCACACCGCGTGCCCCCCCCCCCCACCACCACCTTGACCCGCGACTCGCAGGCCTGGCGGCGAGCGGCGCGGTGACACATGACGGGGGGACGGGGGGGCGGCCGTCAACCGGCAGCGACCCCGGCCGGTCGTCCCCCATGCCGCCGTCCGCACGACGCTCATGAACGTCCCCGTCGTCGGCTCACCGCCACTTGTCCACGGCGGGGCGCACACAGAGGCCGTGCTGTGGCCGCGGCAGTGCAGATGCGCTCTCTTCTCTGCGCGCCCCAGTCACAGTGTTAGCCTTCGACTCCCCCAACGCGGCCGAGCTCATCAGAAAGTGCCCACGGTGCACATCGATCCACAATATGTATACAGAGGCGCGACACGGCGCGTTACACAACGCTGCAGCGGTAGCAGCAGCAGCAGCAGCAGCAGCAGCAGCGGGGCGGGGCCCTCGCCGTCCCCCCTGGCCCTGCCCTGCTGGCCCTGCCGCTGATAAAAAAAAAAAAAAAAAAAGCGGCGGCGACACGCAACAATAAATGCCGCCCAGCCATCGCGTCTCCCTCGTCGTCTTCTTGTCCGGAGGGGAAAATCACCTGTGGCGCGCAATGTGTGCGCACGGCATACAGCAGCACGGCGTACACCACGGCAGCACAGTCTACGGACAAGCAGGGCAGACCCGGTCTACCCCTACACCCGGCCGGCTGCACACGCGCGCACACACGCACACACACACACACACACACACACGCGCGGTAATGCACCTGACGGCTGCAGTGTCACGGCGGTGCGAACGCAGAACGCTAAGTGGCATCGCCTCGGGGCAGCACTGCTGCGCGCGGCACGTGTGTGTGTGTGTGTGTGTGTGTGTGGTGCACGGGCTTTACCCGTATCAGTCATGCACACTAGTGTGTAGAGTGGGACCTTGGCGGGGTGCACACACACACACACACACACACATGGCACGGGACCAAGATATATACTCCCCCCCCCCCCCCCCCCTTGAAATGCAGCCGCTAGGCAGTTGGCGCAGGATTCACTGCTCGCGCCGCGTCTACCAGAGAAAACATCGCAGAAGGCGAGTGGCGAGTTTAGAGGGCGGGAGTGGGAGGGGAGGCCCCTGCCCTGACGTGGAGGTGAGCCGGGTGGTGGCGGGGCGGGGCGGGGCGGGGCTGGTGGTCAACACGGTGGCAAGGCGGTGGCGGCGCACGGCACGACCTTGCTCGGACATGAACCCCGAGTCGAGCCGAGCAGAGCCGAGCCTCGGCGCACGACCGAACCGGACCCGAATCGGGGGCCAATCCCCCCTGGGCAGGACCGGGCCGGGCCGGGACGGGCGGGGCAGGGCACGCCGGGCTCATAAACAGCCGAATCAACATGGAATCAAAACCACCGCGTACATATTATAATTCGGGTCCTCCTCCTTCTCCCTCCTCCTTTCACGCCGCGGTGTGTGGCTCCTCCGTCGGACTGCTGATATCAGCAAACCAAACCGTGACACAAATCAGCACCCCCCCCCCTTTCCCCGTGCCGACGATGAACACACGCACGCACACGCACGCACACGCCGTGAATTTTAGCGTGGCAACGCTTGCGCCGCGCGCGCACCTTGCCCTGAATACGCTTAGATGTCCGTCCGCCCGTCCCGACACTCAATTCGTTACAAATTACTTCCCCTGCCCTGCGCTGCCCTGCATTTGCATGTGGCGGTGACCGCCGGGCCGGGCCGGGCCGGGGAGGGCAGCGGGAGCCTTGGCCAGCGCACGGCGCCTTGCCAGCGCACGGCGGTGCTAGGTGGGCGCAGCGCGCAGCCCGGCACCACACCCACATCCTCCGGCCGCCACAACACCCCGGCTTGTGTGAACGCCTCGCAGACGCCGTCGAAGTTTTCCTTTCAGTCCGCGATCCGCGGAGAAGCGCGCAGCCAAGCGAATGGGTGTTGTTGTGGAGTGGCTCGCCTCGCGCCTCCTCGCGGCGTGGCGTGGCGTGGCGTTGACCCCTGCCGTGCCCTGCCCCTCTGACCCGGACGGATACCTGCTAAGACTAACATTATTTCGTGACGAGCAGCTATGTCACGCAATGCCTTCCACCTCCTCCGGACTGGACTCGACGACAGGTTCTGTTCCACCATCCTCCCCCGCACCGCACCGCACCGCCCGCGGAGACCCACTGTTCCGATCTGAAACGACTCCAATTTTATGAGTTTCAATCGAAGTTTCCCCAAACTTTCAAAATCTGCTTTGGGCTATTTTAATTTCAAAAGTTTTCAACATGTGGTGAAGTCTGAGTATTAATTTTTGGCGATCATTTCAAACCGGAGCCCCTCCCTCTCCCCCTCCCCTCAGGCACTCGGCTAATGCCCCACACGCGCCGCCATCGCTCTGGACTCGGCCGCTATCACCCACTTCTTGTCCTTGGCCTGGAATCGGCATCGACGATGATAATCCTGTCCACATACTTGTCGCAGCCCGGCGATAAGAACGGCCCGGCGGCCCGCCAGCAGCACGCCAATCCCGTGTATATAACGCTCCGGCCCCTGCGGCCCGGGGCTGACCACTGTTACGTGATCTATAAACGCGTCCTTTTCGTAGTACAGGCCCTATCCTAGCGTTGTACAGTAGTGCGATATAGTAGTGCGAAAGTACCGTGCTTCTTATGCACGATTAGGATTATAGGAGACCATCTCCGTCCCGCCGCGGTCTGACCGACTGACGAGATTGCTAGTGTGTGTGTGTGTGTGTGTGCGACACCCTCGCCAAGACACACAGCTGGCGGCTGCACGCACGGGCTGAGCGCACCTGTGTCAATGGCGGACAGTGGCGCCGTCGCCGAGTTCCCTTTTCTGCTTCTGATTCCTGCAAGTGCGCTTGGGACGGGAACAGGTTGGAGGGGGGGGGGGGGTCGGCCTCCTTATCGGTGTGATTGGCCTGTTTGTCCGGCCTCGGCCTGCCCCACCCCGCCCTACAGACACTTGCACCCCCGATCCCCGCGCACGCCCCGAGAGGCCACATCCAGCGGACGTGACGCGGGTCGACCAGGGCCCGGGCCCCGGCCCCGGCCCCGGCCCCAGTGCCGCACCACCCCCGACGAGACGACCTTCCCCTTGGCCGGGCCCCGGCTGGGGTACCGGCTGGTACCGGCCTGGAGGATGCAACAGGTGCGGCGAGCAGCAGCAGCAGCAGCAGCAGCAGCAGCAGCAGCAGCAGCAGCAGCAGCAGCAGCAGCAGCAGCAGCAGCAGCAGCAGCAGCAGCAGCAGCAGACCCCTCGGCTCACTGGCCGCGCCCGGCCACGCCCCTCCCGGCTCCAAATCCCCTTTCACTTTATTCAAGGATGACGGACCAAAGGGCCGGTCGGCCCGCTCGGCACACGGGCTCCAAGGCCGCCGCAGTGCTGCAGTGCCGCCCTTACGGCACACACGTTACATAAGGGGACGGGCCGCGCCGAGGCCTGCGTGGCCACACTGTAAACACACTGTGGACGCACTGTGAACACACTGTGAACAACACCGCCACACGGAGCACGGCCACGGCCCGGACACCGGCGCCTGCTGGGTAGGCAACCACGACTTGGCCGCGTGCACACGTGCCGTGCGGGCTGGCCTACCCCGGCACTCGCAGGCGCTCGTCGGCGTCGCAGCCGCGAGCGCCGTGGAGCGATTCGGATAGGGTTGGGGACGAAGTTCGGACCTGACGGACAGACAATGGGCCTCTCACTCACTCGCCGACTCCTCCACTCGCACCGGCTGACTCTCCGAGTCGAGCCAAGCCACTCGCAGCACCATTCTGCTTTCGCTTATCATGGTCTGCGATTGGCGCGGCCAGGACAGGACAGGCGTGCGCCTCAGGCGCTGCTTTAGGCGTGCCAGGACCATTTCGGGCGCGGATTAACTTGCCCCCCCCCCTCCTCCTCCTCCCCCAGCTCCGTCCGTAAATCTTTCCTTCCCGGAGGCCCCGGAGGCCCCGGAGGCCCCGGAGGCGCCCCACGACGCTTCGCCCTGCCCTGCCACGCCGTGGTCATCACCAAGTTTTCCGAGACAAGCAAAGCACTCTCATTCCGAGCCCAGCCGCGTCGCGTCGCGCTCAGCTCGCCCAGCCCGGCTCCCCCCGCCCCGCCTTCCACGAACAAGGTTCCACTCCACTCGGCCAAGCCACGGCATGGCAAGCGTAAGTGTGCGTAGTTACAAAATCCCCCTGATTGCTCTTGCGCGCGCGTCTTCTTTCCCATTTCCCTCGACAAGAGGAATTTTTTCACAAAAAAAAAAAGAATGATGAAAAATAAAAAGTTCGTCCGAACTTTAGCGGGTGCCGGCCGCGGCGTGTCTACCATGACGAGTGACATGACACGCCAGGGTCCCATGGAGCCCATGAGTCGCGTGCCAGTCGTGCGTGCGTGTGCGTGCGCCTGCCTCATTAATGTCCTCCCAGACACTGACACAGCTCTTCCCTGTCGATGGATAGTGACCAGTCCGATGAGTACACAATAACATGGAGGAGAAGAGAAGGACGCTCCAGCCACGGCCGCGCCAATATAACGTCTGCCGTCCATCCAGTCCGGTGTCCATGCCACCACTGGAGTAAGGAATAGATGCCACCCCACGTCATCCCCGCCAGCCGCGAAAGCCTCTCCAGCAGCAAGGAGGAGGACGGAGAGGAGCAGGAACAACAAGACCTCCCAGCCGGACCGCGCCGGCACCGCCAGGACGTCAGGGAGAACGCAAACGCCGGGCCGCACGAAGCGAAATGATAGTTACTCTGGCCAATTAAGGGGAGGGGGAGGGGGGCTCGCCTACTCCGCGCCTGGCTCCGCACACCGTGGCGGTACGAGGGGGGGGGGGGGGGGTAACCACCATCAGTGCCCGGCAGCGCCTCCAAAAGCCCTGCAAAGCAAAACGCCCCTCCCCTGGCGGCAGCATGGGGCAGCAGCAGCAGCAGCAGCAGCAGCAGCAGCAGCAGCGCATGGGGCCGCGGCACTACCGACTCCGGCTCCTCCAAGCGTGGCCAATTGTAGTGACCTTCATGCTACGATAAGGCCGGCTGCGGCTCGCGGGGGCTAAAGCCCTACCCGGCCGCCGCTCTGCACGGCACCGCGCACTACGGCCACAAACGGCCAGTCGCCGGCCGGGCGAGCGCCTCGCCTCGCTGCTTTGGCGAACCTTTTATCAGCCGACTCGCGCTGCCGCCGCACTGCCGGGCTGTGTCGTGTTGCTTCCTTTTTATTTTTTTACACCTTTACTTCAGTCCCCTTCCCCCCGCCCCTTCATCTCTAGCCAGCTGCACGTTATTGTTGCCGTCGTCATTACTGCCCCTTCACTTCCCCCCCCCCCCTTCCCTCCCCGTCTCCTGCTGCTGGGACAATAGATGGGTTTAGCCTGCTCTCCATCGCAGACCTGCGCGAGTTATCGCGGCCCCCACCCGGCGCGGGGAGCAGCACAAGCAGAGGCAGAAGCGACAGCGCGGCGGGGGGCGGCAGGGGGCGGCGGGGGGCGGCGGGAGCCCCTAGCGCCGCGCCAACGCCTCCGCCAGCTCCGTGAGGCGCGGTGCCGTGGGACTCAAGTTTTGATGACGGCACACTGCCACTGCCCACTGCCGCCGCGCCCGTCAGTCCCCGCCGGGGTGAGATCCGCTTGTCTCGGCAGAAATCACATGAATATGTCTTCTGGGCGCCGTGTCCGTGTCAGCGTCCGGCGGCAGCAGCGGACAGCCGAGAGGCTACTCGCGTTCGGGTTCCCGCGTCACCGTCAGAGGATCTCGTCGCGTCCCTTCCCGGCCACTTCCGCCGCCGATTTCGAGAAAAATTTGCGCGCATGTCGAGCGCGAAATGCTGTTCCACCATCCGACGCTCCCAGAGAGAAGGGTCTCCACTGATGGGGATCCACCTGCCCCTTCCCCCCCCCCCCCCCCCCCCCTCCCCTCCCCCGACGCCCCCCGTGGGGCCCGAGGGCCCGTGGGGCTCTACCGCAGCAGGCTCGGCCGCCGGCGGCCACGCTAGCGAAACTAACGACAACAATAGAGGGAGAGAGACGGGAGGGGGAAGGGAACCTTCATTACCAAGTGCAAGTGCAAGGCCGCCAACCGGCACGCCGGGAGGGAGAGGGGGGCGGGGGCAGGCGGGGGCAGGCGGGGGCGGGGCAGTGCTCATTGTTACCGCGCAGGTATTTTATTATGCCATCCGGGCGTGCGGCGGGGGCGGCGAGGGCGGCGGGGGCGCGGAGTTCGCGGGTGGGTGGAAGCCGCGAAGTACGAACACGTACAGCCCCAGCCAAAAAGCCATTACTCCCACACACACACACAAATATACAAACCCCTGCATAAACCACCACTCCCTCTTGTCTCTGACGACATTGACGCGACATGTATGTGTATAACCAAAATTCATTTCCATCCCTGTATGTATACATAGCTCTCCCCCCTCCTACTCTCAGATGAGCGCGGCTGAATATTTCATGAAGCAACATTACATTTTCGCCAAACCGATCATGAACCGTGAAGTGCGATGTGTGTTGTGTCACGTACATGTCTGCGTGCGTGCGCCCTCAACTGACGATGGCGGCGGACTCTCACACACACACACACACACACACACACACACACACACACACACACACACACATAGCGGGGGCGGAGAAATTAAAACAAGCAGCGGAGGGTCGATTGGAGTGGGCCGCGCACTGAACACTTGCGTGTTCGGGGCCCACGCCATTTAGGCGCGCCCCCCGTCGTCGGGCCCCTCTTGGGAATCCGCAGCCGCAGCAGAGAGCGAGAGCGTTGCTGTCTCTGTCTACTACCTAGCCGGAGCCGGCAGAGCCGCAGAGCCCCCGGCCCGGCCCGACCCCAGCCCAGCCCAGGCGGCGTTGCCGCACCGGCTAGTGCCCCACGCCGGGCCGGGCCGGGCCGGGCCGGGGAGCTAGAGCCCCTCACCTCACCTCCACGCCGGGCCCTCGGCCGCCCTCGGCACTGCACTTGGCCGTCGCGACGCCACGGCTGGCGGCCTGGGCTGGGCCTGGCCTGGCAGGGCTGCCTGGCAGTGATGTCGGCTTGGCAGCAGCAGCAGGCGGATATGGTCGGGCCGTCTGAGCCGGGCCGGGCCGCGGTACACACAGACGAGACGAGACGGACGGGTCGGCAGTGAAACTGAAATACACTTCGCGGCGCGCGCAATGGCAGCAGCGCCAGCAGTCCGCGGGGGGTCCTGGGGATGTCACCCTCACGAACAGAGCAGAACCTTCCCTCCTGGGGCCTGCGGTACCCCAACCCGGGGGCCGGGGCTGGCCGGGGCCCCCCGAGGGGGTATCGGACGATGAATGGTCCCACACACCGCCTCTAATGTGCCGTCTTGACAATGAGCGCGATGCCAGGCCGCGATAGCAGCGGCAGCACCACGCGCGCGACACGCCGTGACACGGCACACGCCGCCGTGGTGGTCCAGGCCGTGCCCGCGGCCGCCGGCCCCCAGCAGCCCACCCCGATAGCATCGCTCGGCTACTATATACACATTCGGCAGAAAACGCACACATCGCCAAGTCCACGCGGAGTAGAGGTCACGGCGCAGGCCGAGTTTGTTGGCCCAGAGCGCGGCCGTGAACATGAACCCCACCCCCTCCGCTACCAATCACACACCTCTCCGATCGCGTAAACATCGCGCGGCCTGGACACTGCGGGGACCTCCTTCGGGTCCCGGAGGAGATCAAGACCCCCGAGGCGAAGGGAGAGGAGAACCCCCTAAAGCCTTCCGCGGCGCCACCTTCTCTGTGCCCCTGACGCCGTTCACCGCCCCCAGCTCGGCCCCGGCGCTGTGGCTAAGGGCGGCGGTGACGTCACGCGCGCGTGATGTGTAAGTACCGGGGCCCCACCCGCCCAGCGCCGCCCAGCGCCGCGGAGACCTTACCGGGCCGGACTGACCAAAACGGACGCAGCAAGGTTACCGCCGCCACCGCGGCCACATCCGCGCGCACAGAGTCCCCAGTCCGAGTCCTCGGCGACGACATACCTGAAACAGGCGAGAGAAGACGGGCAAATTAGTACCGATCGGGGACATTGCAGGAAAACCAGTTTCAGTGCCGGGTAGGGGGCCGGGGGCGGGGGGCCGGGGGCGGGGGCCGGGGGCAGGTGGAGTCAGTGTCCGCCCCCGGCCCGTGGACACATAGTACTGTACCAACCGAAAGGTAGCGACGCGAGTCCCGCCAGCCCCCGGCCCGAACCTCTGCCGCCCTGCTCCCTGCTGCTCGCCTTGACGAGCTTATTTTTACGCGCCGCCGTCAAACGAGAAGAGAAGTGAAGCCCTGGCCCTGGCAGGCCGGGGGCGGCACCCGGCGGGGCTGCGGGGGGCCGCGGGGGGCTGCGGGGGGCCGCGGGGCGCTGCGGGGGCCGCGGTCAGATTTTTGGACAGGACGGCGTGGCTTTATTAGCGTGACGCCCACGCCGGCCACCGGCCTGGCCTCCTCCTCCGCTCCCCGATGACGGATCGCCCCGACAGAACAGGATACCCGCGGCACGGCACGGCGTCGGGCACGTCCGCGGCCACGCGACAGCACGTCCAGGCACTGCCAAAACGTGATCATGAGACGTCGCCCCGCGACGCCCGGAGGGCCACTAACAACCGTGCATGAGATGCCACGACCCTTTCCGATTCTGAAAAAAAAATAATGAAAACTCGGCGAAGCAATGGCACGCACCTCTCCCGTGGCGGCCCCAATCACAACAACACACAGACAGACAAGGAGACGGATAGGTCTCCGAGCACGCAGGGCTTATATACACTCGCGTTATGTAACCCCATCATCAGTGTGTGTGTGTGTGTGTGTGTGTGTGTGTGTGTGTGTGTGTGTGCAGGGCGTAAGCCCGGGCCATCCTAGAGACCGTGCCGCCACGCCGCTAGAAGTCAAGGCTAGCCCCGGCACGAGCAGCCGGGGTCCGTGGCGGGGCGGGGGGCGTGGAGGGGCGCAGTACACACCGCGAGCTCCCAGGGTAATTATCTCCACGGCGGGATGGGGCCAGCCCCCGGCAGCCCCCCGGCAGCCCCCCGGCAGCCCCCCGGCAGCCCCCCGGCAGCCCCCCCGTCCCCCGGGTACCGGCGGGGCACAAGGAATCGGGGACCCCCAGAACCTGTCCACAGCTCACGTTGCCGCGATCAGAAAGGCGAGGAGATCAACAGCGGGGAAAAAGATATATCATGGTACGATCCTTATTTGAAAATCAAAAAAAGTCGAAGAAATAAAAAACACATATCAGTTGAACAAAAATAATAAAAATATGTAATCGAAATGGTGTACCTCACACCGTGCCGCCCCACGGCCGCGGGAAGAGCCCACCGGTGCGAATGCGAATACGAACATCGTTGGCCGTCGCCGCGCTAAGCCCGCGTCCACTTCCTCCTCGACACACACCCACACCCACACCCACACACACACAGCCCCCCTGCGGGCGGGAAGGAAATCTGTCAGGAAAACTTGTCAAACTATACACGATGTGACCGCACCACGTACTCCCCCCCTCCCCCCTGCCATCTCTTCTTTCTAAAACTCGCCAGGTCCAAATCGCCACCAACGGCGCTGCCGCCCGCACGCGAGGAATACCCACTATACATATAATAATAATAATAATAATACTGGAAAAGATTTATGAAGATGTGGTAAAGCAGCCGGCCAGCGAGCCGACGGCCCGAGACACGTTTTCCCAGGATGGAAACGTGCGGCGCCCGGGTCCTGGCGGGTCCTGCCGCCGCTAGAAATGACATTAGAATAACACTCCCGGGGGCAGCGGACCATAAAGCGGAGCAATAACGCCCGGGGATTAGAAATGCAGTAGAAAAACCCGCGGGCGCGATTGCAAAACCGGGAGCAATCCGGCGCCGTCCGCCGATCTCTCTTCCCTCTCCCTCCCTCCCGCGGGAGAATACGGAATGAGATGGAAGTGCGAGTCACTCGGGCGGCCATGGGGGCCATGGGCCCGGCCCGCCCGGCCGCACACGGCGGCGCCAGGGGAGGGGGGCGGTGGGCGGTCAAGTTGAAAGTTCATTTCACTCTCGGCGAGCCCGGCTCGGCTCGGCTCGGCGCGGCGCGGCCCGGCCCGGACTCGATGAGCTAACCCGGCTTGGCTCGGCTCGGCTCCTGCCTTCACCTTCACTTATCCAAGGCGCGGACGGCGCGGACTCCGAGCCCAGCCCGATGCGCTAAGGGCCGCCCCGCCCGCCCCACCCGCCCCGCCCTTTTGCCATATACCACTGACCCCGTTCTCATCGCGGCCCGGGCCAATCAGCGTGGCGTGTGCCCTTGGTAGGGCACCACCACCGGGGGCCCAAGTCCGCCACGAAACATAACGAAAAGAAGAAGAAGAAAGACGTGCGTCAAAGTCGGCGGCCGGGGGCGAAAGGCAGTCTCATTTCACAACCAAATCAAACAACATCGCCACACAATGTGCCATCTCTCCCCTTCCCACCCCCTACGGCCCCAGCATGTACTGCACACACGGCGCTCGGCAGCACCGCAACGCACACATTCCGCACACGACGCTCTCACAACACCGAAATGAGAATTAAAAGCGCAAAAAGCGCAGGCTGACATGTGTGAGTCACGTCCACACGACGTATTGTCTTATCTCCCCGTCGTGTGGCCGGGCCTCCGTACCGTCCTGGTCCGCACCCTCCGGGCAGCTCAGCTAGCTCAGCTGCATCATCCACCGCCAGAAGTCGTACCGCCGGTCCGGTTCAGACGGCCGGTGAGCCCCGAGGCCGCGGACCGGACCGGACCGGACAGTGCCGCGGAGGTGAGCCGCTTTCCCGCACGACATTCGCCGGAAAATCTCTCGGGTCGCATACATATACTATACCAGGCGTATCATTGGCCCCGGGCAGTTTCGGTTTTAGGCAGTCCCGCAACACACTACCTCCGTCTCTTTCTGGCTCGGCCAGACGCTTGAGACAGAAAGAGACGGAGATAGTGTGTTGCGGGACTGCCTAAATCCGAAACTGCCCAATATTTATATTATATATTTATATATATATATATATATATATATATATATATATATATATATATATATATATATATATATATATATATATATATATATATATATATATATATTCAGCCGGGTCTCACCACCTCACCGCAATGCCGGGACTGCGGAGCGGCGCCCGGCCCGTCCCGGCGTGTCATTCATACGTAATGCAGTGCTGCGCGGCGCGGCACGGCGCGGCGCGAGGCAACAGGTGGTCATCGAACTCCTCGCCTCGACTCGACCTTGAGGCTGCGAGGCCCGGCCCGGCCTGCACCCCCCACCGCGGCGAGGTGGCCGGGCACGGGGGGCCGACCACTGGCGGCGGAGCCATGCGGAGCCATGCGGAGCCATGCGGAGCCATGCGGAGCAGCAACAAGATGACGGCATGACGTGACGACTCGGGCTCGGCGGACCGATCGCGGTCTGCGGCCACGGCCGGGCCACGCCACGCCACCGCCATTAGGCCAGAGGCTTGCACTCGCACTGCACTTTCACGATAAAAACTGAGAAAAAAAAAAATAAGAAAAAAATTCCCGCGGGGCCAAAACAAAAATAAACAGTCCGGCCATAGCGGCATCATTTTATCATGCATGGACATTCCGCTGTCAAACGCTGAAGCTGCTGCTACAAGGGAGAGAGTGTGAGAGAGAGAGTGAGAGAGAGTGTGAGTGAGAGAGAGTGAGAGAGAGAGAGAGAGAGAGAGAGAGAGAGAGAGAGAGAGAGAGAGAGAGAGAGAGAGAGAGAGAGAGAGAGAGAGAGAGAGAGAGAGAGAGAGAGAGAGAGAGAGAGAGAGAGAGAGAGAGAGAGAGAGAGAGAGAGAGAGAGAGAGAGAGAGAGAGATATGGCGCGATGACCATGGCATTGGCCCGGGCACGGCATCGCCATTGCGCAAGCAGTCTGTTCGCCATATATACGCCAGCCAGTTCCACGCATGACCCCCCAAAGAGTCGGAGCCCGCGCATCGGGCATTCGCATTCCACTCCAGCAGAGCGGGCGGCAGGGCAGAGCCCTCGCTGCAGGCGGAAGACGAAATAACATAATAAGGCCAGAGGGAAGGGAAGGGAAGAGGGACCCCCGAAACACTGACCCACTTCCACTTATACGTAGCGCAGGGAGGACGAACACATGTTCCCCCGCGGAGGAGGGGAGGTGGGGGAGGAGTGGGCCGGATAGAGCCGAGCGACGACCCCTCCTCCCTCACGGCCTAAACCACCGGCCCCCCGAACAAGAGATCAACCTCTCAAATATACACTCGATACATACGGTGCAGGATAAGACAAGACAAGATCAAGACAAGTATGTATCGCAAGCGGCAAATAAATACAATAACCCCCCCCCCCCTACTGCTTTGTCTTCAAAACGCCCCCCCCCCCCCAAAAAAAAAAACCACGAAATAAACGTGTTTCATGAAATCCAAGACAAGCAATGTGTCAGCAAGAAAAAATGGCGCTATACCAGCAAGTCGATCGTCGTCGTGACGTGTGCGAACAGAAACACTCCGCAGAGTGCAGCGCGAAGCGCAGATGGGTGTCATTGCGTGACATTCACGGCGCGGCACGGTGGTCTCTCTCCATGCTAATCTCAGACCACACACACGAGATAACACACACACACACACACACACGGCGATCGGCCCGCTTATCAAGCCCGCACAACAATAATCACCAGGAAAGTCGAAAGTGAACGCAGCGGCGGCGCAGCAAGGCGGACCAGCACGGCCCACCTGTAGGCGCGGCAAACACCTGACCGAACACACACACACACACACACACACGGTGGGGGGCGGGGGTGGTGATGACGATGGGGGAGGGAGGAAGCGCCGAGAGAAACACGAGACGCAGAAAGATATATACGACATAATACATGCCCTGCTCAAAACTAATGTGCCCCCCTCTCTCTCTCTCTCACTCTCCGTCTTCCACGACGTCTCCACTACAACAGCCCGGTCCTGTCACGTCACGTCGCCCAGAGCACGACACGAACGAAGGCGACGGGGGAGGGACCGCGATGACGGGGGTATGGGGAGCGGGGGGGGGGGGGGGGGAACAGCGACGGCGGCGGCAGGCAGGTGGCGGACATCCACTTGTCATCATAATGAGTTCCGCCACCCCGACTGTGTGTGTGTGTGTGTGTGTGTGTGTAAGTGCGTGCGCGGTATTTTCCCACCCTTCCCGACACGTGTGCCCCCCCCCCCCAAGTGTTGCCCCCGCAGCCTCCGGCCCCCCGCCCCCTCGGCCCCCTCTGGCCGCCTTCCCTGTGATATGCTGACCGCTCCCGACCGCGCCCGACTCGTCTCGACTTGCTGTCCCCATCTTCTGCTCCAAACTATAAGGAAAAATAAAATAAAAACAAAGGGGCGGCGCGTGTCGCGTTGCAGAGCCGCCTCGCTTACTTGGCGCGAACACTCCATCTCGGGGACGGGACGGGACGGGAAGGGACGCCCGCTCGTGTGTCCGTGCGTCGTCGTCGTCCGGGTGCTTAGCTCGACGGGGACCCTCCCTCCCAGCTCCAGCTCCAGGACGACGTTTTGTCGTTCCCAGAAGTGCGATAACAGCCTCCCCGGCCCGCCCCCGCCCCGTACGGGGAAGCGTGGGGCGGCTGCGTGCGGATTTTGTTAACTAAGCTAAGCCCCCCTCCCGCCCCCTCCTCTCTGCCTCCGGTCTGGTCCGCCCCCAGCACGCCACGCCCGGCCCAGCGTAGTGTTCAAGGCCTAGTTTAATTAAGACGGGGACACCGCACCTGCCGGACGACACCACCACCACCACCACACCACCACCACCACCACCACCACCCCCCCTCCCCGCCGTAACTGACATCTGCGCGGGAACGCAAATTTTGGGCGCCGCCAGCCGCCATTGAGTGCTTCATTACGGCTCCTCCCCAGCCGCACGTGGAGGCCCTGCCGGGCCCTGCCATGCGGGCGCTGACGCCGATACGCCGTGCCGGAGGCCCCCGGCTCCTGGCCCCCGGGCCGCACTGGGTACGCCCCGCGTCCCCACGCCGGGCCTCTGATACGCGGAAGGATACAATGCAGGCAAAACCGATTCGGCGAAAAAGTTGGTAAGTCGGCCGCTTGATCCCCTCCCCTCCCGTCCCCGTCCCGGTCCGCCGGTCTGGTCTGGTCCGGTCCGGGGTCCACACCACGGGGCCTGGGGCCTGGGGCCGCCAGGAGGACCGATCAATCAAAAGCGGCCACAGAAACGCCCCAAACATCCGCAGGCAACAACTGCGGGGGGGAAATAATAAGGAAAGCAAAAGGAAGAGGCGGGACATTCCCCGGAATTTGAGCCAAATTTATGGTCCGGACGAGGAGGCGGCCCTGTGACAGCGCGGCCCAAGGAAGATTAGCGACGGGAGATGAGAAAGGGGAGGAGGGGGGGGGGGGAGGCGCCATGACGTGGGCCCCTATACGCCCTTACGCGACCGCGACAAGGACACCGGAAGGGCCGCCGCTCGCCGCGCTGCGCACACCGCGCCAAAAAAAAAAAAAAAAAAAAAAAAAAGAAATGCGGGTACTCCGACAGCGACACGGAACGGGGCGAGATGTGCAAAACGGCACGGCAAGGTCGCGGTCCCGGACCCGGAGGTGAGGGCAGCGGGGAGCGGGGGGGGGGGGGGGGGGACACCAGCCTTAGCATTGACACCGATCGGCTGATCGTTTCGGCGGGGGGCCAAGGGGCGGAGGATCACGTGGTCGACGGCGCGTCGGCCCCCCTCAAGGCCCCCGTCGGCGCGCCAACCCGGCACGGCTGCATCTCCGTACAAGTGCACGTGTTCGTTCGAGGGCCCGGCGGGGCAACTGTTTGGCGACTAGGCCAGGCAACGCTGCATATGTGGACGCCGAGCCGCGAGCCTCGGCGCGTCAGCGTTCCAGCAACGCCACCCAGTCCTAGTCCCCGGGCCGGGGCCGGCTGCAGGCGGGCAGCGCCTGGCAGCACAGCGCCCCGCCAGCTCAGCAACACCCCGGCTGCTGCTAGGGCTGCCGACGGCTGCCTGGGCCGCTTCCGTCCAGCCCTGCTCGGCCTCGACGGCCCCACAACCGCACGGACAGCCCTAGGGGCCCGCGCCGCCAGCCTGCAGCCGTGGGAATCCCGTGCGCATGCCGGCCAAGCTGGCCGCGTGCAGGACCAGAGGCTAGACCAGGCTAGACCAGGCTAGACCAGGCTAGGCCAGCAGCGTCAACACAAGATACGACACGGCCTGGGACTGCAGCATGTAGCAGCACCACACAACATCCGTGCTCCCGCCGTCCTCCCCACACCCGCCCCCGGAGCCCCCGCCCCGCGCCGTGTCGCCGCGTCCAACAGGTTGCCGCCCGGTCCCGGTGCGGTGCGCTCCCTGGCGCTCCCCGGGGGCGGGTCAAGGACGTCGCGCCGGGTTCACAGTCACAGTTCACCACCCCCATCGGGGGCTTAGCGTTCGGCCCCCGCCCCGCCCCGCCCCATCCAATCCCCTCGGAGTGGCCGGACAGGACCGGACAGCACAGCCGTCCTGCAAACAATATAAAAGTCTCCTCCGGGACGGCACGACACGCCACGGCTGGAGAGTCTTAGGCCCACGGGAGGAGGAGGGCATGGGCCTGGGAGCCTCCTGTCCTACAGTAAGTGATCAAGTGAGATTGAAACGCACGGCCGGCAGCGGTGTCCAGGAGGGCGGAGGAAGGGTTTATCCACCACACCGCGAGGAAGCCCAAAGCCCACACGGCGGTGAGGGGAGGACTGCGGCACGGTGGTGGTCGACTCCCAATTCCAATCAGGCCCCCGTCCCGGCCCGGCCCGAGACAGGTGGGACCACCACCACATTCCCCTCCCGGCTAGACCCGGACCAGACTTCCTCTTGAGGTCCGACTCGACCCGCCGCCTCGCCTCGACTCGACTCGCCGCAACCCCGTCCCGTCCCGCCTTTTCCCTTTCTACCGCGCGGCGCGGTCCGGGGGCCGCGTTCGAAAGGCCCCTCTGGTTGGGGCGCCCCCCGCACGCAGCCCCGCCCAGCCCAGCCCAGCACGGACGGCCGCACCTCCAACGTGACGGCCCGTGACTCAGGGCGCGTGCTGCCGCCTGACGCGTGCTCCCCCATACGCACACGCCGGCCACGTGACCGTTGCGCAACATCGGCCCGCCATTGCAATTATTGTTATTATTATTACAATTCGTATTATTTTCTCCTCACTTTCCGTCGTGGAAAAGCCCCGCGATGCCACCACCGCCAAGATAGTAGGTCCATCAGCATGTGCAGGAGGGGAGGGGAGGGGGGGGGGGAGGGCAGAGCAACAACACCACCAGAGTGTCACCATGGTGTCAGACCGGACCGGAGATACTGCTTTCGTACACCACGCCGACACCTACGCCCCCTCCACTACCCCGGCAGCCCTGGGATGAGACTCCCCCCCCCCGCCCACACAGTTCCGCACAGGGCTGGAGTCTCGGGGGGCGGGGAGCAGAATGGGAGCGTGATTAGGCGCACAGGGGCCTAGCGGCTACACTGTGAACACGGGGGGCGGTCATCACTGACGGTACGGAGGTCACCAGAGGTCACTGACGACCAGCGATGACCCAAATCGCCGGGCCGACACGGTCCGCCACGCAGCGGGACCCGGGACCTGTGCACTGGGACGACCTTCTCACACTCGGCTTCGGCTCCCTCACCTCATCCCTTGACCCCCACCCGAAGGCGGCCGCCAACGTGCACATAATCGCCCCGGACGGCCGCAAAAAAACAACAACAAAAAAAACAACAATAAATCAAGAGGCCTGACGCCCTGCCCAGCTCTGCCCTGCTCTCTGAGTGTCGCGCCGTGTCGCGCCCGCCGCCGGCCTCGGCCCGCTACCCTTCGACCCGAAAGAATGAAAATAAAGGAAGGCGGCTTATCCGGCCCGGCCTGGCCTCGTACCCTTCCCTTCCGTCCGCGACCGAGATAACACCGCGTAACACCGCGGGGCGTGGTGGGGGCGGGGGCCTGGCGGCGGGGGCCTGGGGGCGGCGGGGGCCTGGGGGCGGCGGGGGCCTGGGGGCGGCGGGGCCCTCCGGACGGCGCTCACGGACGGCCCCCATCCCCGGAATACTCGGCCGCCGGGAAAACACCTGATGGCCGCCGCGACAGGGAAGAGCAGCAGCGACGGGAAGGGAGAGTGGGATGATTCAGCGACACACCGGGCGGGTGCGGCGGGGGCTGCGGGGGCTGCAGGGGCCGCGGGGGCGGGGCGGCCTGACCCACATAACGTGCCACCCCTCACCATCACCCCGAAGACCACGGCCGGCCGGCCGCAGCCATGCCGCAGCCCCCGTCCCGTCATCCGGGTGTCTTAATCGAGGCCTTAAGCAAGCCGGCCAGGGCGACGGCGACGAGGCAGCATTCCACTCGGGGGCAGGCGCGTACTTAGGGGAGGGGCGATGGGGCGATCGCCCCCCCCCCCCTCTTTTGGGTCCCCGAAGGGAACCTTTGCCCACGAATGTAGGCAACCCGTAAAGCTTTGCCCCTGAAGGTAGGCAACATGTAAAGCATTGCCGCCTCCTTTCATCAGTCCTAATTACGCCACTGCTCGGGGGCCGGCTGCCGGCTGCCGGCTCGGGTAGGCCCTGCTGACGTGGTGTGACAGCACCAGCACCAGGGTGACACTCGCTCCTCGCTTTCAATTCGGCTGAGAGCCGAGGCGGTACGGCGCGGCGCGGCTGGCGGTCGGCGGCCTGAGGACCCGGGGCCGCCGTGCCGCGCCGTGCCGCGCCGCTCCGTCCTATGCCACAGATAAAAGCGCGGCGTGATAACGCATAGTGATAGCGCGTGACTGCCCGTAGTAGGTCGCGGTTGGCGTTAAATAGGTCAGCGCTGACAAAGATTCGCACGTATCACGAGGCCGTCAGCAGTCAGCGTCTCTGCAGCAGCGCCCTCTGCTCCTGCGCCCCGCCCGCCCCGCCCCGCCCCGCCCTCCCACGCCAGTGATGCTCATCCCGGTCCGCTTGGGCTTGCCGCTCCTTTACCTGAGATGGACTCGCTGGTGTCGGAGCAGTGGCTGGTGCCGAAGCTGGTGTTGCCCTGCGGCAGGGCGTGCAGCCGGTGGTGCATCATCAGGTTCTGCCGGGGCTGGTGGTTGCCGTGCAGGTCTAGGTCCCACAGCTCCAGGTCCACGTCCCCGATGTCGGACGACCCCAGCGAGTGCGAGGGGCTGATGACACCCCCGCTGCCGCCCGGGTTGCCGCCCCCCAGGCCTCCGCCGAGGCCGGCTCCACCGAGGCCGTGGTGGTGGTGATGGTGGTGGTGATGGTGATGGTGGCCGAGGCCTCCCAGGCCGCCGAGGCCGTGGGAGGTGCTGGCCACGACGTTGAGGGAGCCCAGGGACCCCAAGGACCCCAGCTGGCCGAGGGCGCCCAGGGGGCTGGAGGATGACGTCACCTCCGGGGAGCTCTCGGGGGCGCAGAGGCCGCCCCCACCGGACATCATGACGCCCATGCCCCCGCGGGGCATCAGTCCGGTCATCATGGCGAAGGCTTTGTCGCTTTACAGGTCTTGCGCACGGTCACACACACGCGCGCGCGCGCACACACACACACACGGTTTCGGATCACAGGCCGGCAGCCAACTCCACGGTCATACTGGGACCGGTCGGTAACACAAATCCAGGGCGAAGGCACGTTCCCGCGATGACACACAGCTGCTCGTCACACGTGCACGTCCGCGACGTGACAAGACACACACGTCAGACACACACATACACACACAAACTGCGAGGGCAGGACGCGACTCTAGCCCGGTCGGGAGATACGAGGACGCGAACCACCGCGTCGAACGTGCGACCGCTAGCAAGTCGACATGCGAACTGGCCTGGCATCTCCTCGTCCTCGTCGTCCCCGTCCCGTCCCACCACCACCCAGTCCCCCGCCGGGCCGGGCCGCCGGGCTGGGAGGGAGGGGAGGGGAGCGGAGGGGAGGGGAGCGGAGCCGGGGACGGGCCTACCGCGGCCGCGGCCCCGGCCCGGCTCGGCCAGGCGCACCGCAGCCCGGCCGAGCTCGGCTGCCACGCTGCTCCGCTCGGACGGGTTCGGGACGCGATCGGGCGGGCAGTCGTCGGAGCGGGCGAAGCACTCGGGTGACGTCAAGGCTCACTCCAACCTGTGGCTGCAGGCCCGGCTCGGCTCCGAAACACCACCACCTGGCCTGGTCCCGGCTGGGCTCCGGCCCCCCGCTCGTCAAGGATGCCAGCAACCCTCCCAAGCAGGTCTGCCATGGCTGCACCGATGCACTCCTCACCCACATTTCCCCCACCCCATGCCTCCCCTCCCCTCCTTACCCCAACCTAACCCAACCCGCTGTGTGCGCCCCGTGTGCGCGTCCCGCACCCCACCGGGTTCAACAACCCGCCCCACCCCACCTCATCCTACCCCATCCCCGCGCACACATGTCACTGACGCGCAAATCAAAGGGACGAGGCAAGGTCGTCAAGGCTGTGCTGTGCGACTCGCGGAGGAGCCCCTCGGGAGGAAAACAACTCCACTCCGGGAGGGGGAGTAAACGCCATGCGGGGGCCGCGGGGTCAGCGGGACACAGTACAGCGGGAGCCCCGAGCCTCCAGGACCCGGGTTCGATCCCCGACGAGCGCGGTCATATTCCGCGGCAGCCGCGGCGGGCCGCAGGGGGCCGCGGGCTCAATGACTCATGCACCACTAACTCACCGCGCCGTGACATTGACCGGGCCGCCGGGCGGACGGGTCGGCCGTGCTGTCCCCAACTCACCTGCAAGCACGGGAGCAATAAAACATTAGACGGGAATAGGCACTCGCGGACAGGAGGGGAGGGGAGGGGATCCACGAAACACGTAACGCGCGCCCCTCGGACCCTCGCCAAAGGCACACGACATGAGTGCGCCTGCCGACTGACGCGAGCTGACGTCACGGGAGGGACAGAGAGGAGAGGACGGAGGACGGGAGGGACAAGTGCCGGTATGCAAATCATCCTGCAGCGACAAACAAACTGTTTGCTGCGCGATACACATGCCGATTCCTCTCTCTCGTCGCCCTCCTTCCTCTGCTGATGAAAATTTAAGGGGCATTGTGCCGGGCTGTGAGATGTGGTCCGTGTGACGCGATGGAGCAGCCGACCCGACTCCCTCCTCATACCTCTCGTATCGTCTCGGTGCCACACAAAACGTTTCCGTTTCGTCGATACTTCAGCGACAAGGTGTAAGATGCACTACCCTCCCCACCCCCTCCTCTTGGCATCACTCCTGCCGCGGGGTTCCCCGGTCCAACATGAGTGAAACACTTTATTTTTGTGTGTGCATGGGGGGAGGGGGTCGACTCATTAACGAAAGCTCTGGCTCCCTAATTAATCGCGTCAACTGTCCGGCTTGTGGATGACTGCCATTTTACGCCAGCTCCATTGTGCGTGGCGTTGCCGTGACGGTTTCGACAGAATTCTGCACAAGCGACACTGCGCGCAAAAAAAAGTCGGACACAACACCGGACGGAACAAGTTGTAAAACTTCCAAACGCAATTTTTAGACGAACTTCAAACAAAAATTCGCCTAGGAAAAAATTAAAGAAAATTTATATTCATATAACAGTCTTTCCTTGGAGCTTTGAAATCTGTTTGGTGAGAGCGACTAAACAACTATTACACTAATGTCGGCCATCGCCTCCACTGGCCTTCCAACCGTCCAAAAGAGAGTAGACGGTGACTAAGAGAGATGAACGAACGTTGTGAATCAACACAACGCCTCGACGCCTCTCGCCTAGACCTTGCTGGCTCAGCAGCCCCGCCGCTCACCAGCAGGTGTTGTTGCACTTGCGCGCAGCGAATGACCCTAATAATGCCACTCGAACGTGCGCGAACCGATAACAGCGTCCAACACCGTCGTGCTGCGCTGCCGCCCGCTGCCGCCGCACCGGTGTGTGTGTGTGTGTGTGTGTGTGTTCACGCTCGGAAAAACGCGCTTAGGCTGCAAAATTCACTAGCGCCGCGCGCACGTCAAAGAAGGGGCTCGAAACTCCATTATTTATAACGCGCATTTCGCTTTCATTGCCTATATTTTTTTGTTCTTTTCTTTTTCTTCCGAGCCGAGCAGGCGAGGTCTCCAAGCGCATGGAGAACACTCGCTGCAGCCGCTGCAGCAGAGCCCGCACCGCCGCCGACGGCCACATGTGGTGGCAGCCGCAGCACACCGCCGAGCCGAGCGAGTCTCCGCGCTGATAAAGCAATCCCTTCGCGACGGTGAGTGAGCGCGCATACACACACACACACACACACACACACACACACCGGCAGAGCTGCAGCTCAAGCGCGTCCGGATCAGATCTGACGTCATACGTGTGTGTGTGTGTGTGTGTGTGTGTGTGTGTGTGTGTACGCGGACCGGCAGGCGGCGCAGGATTTTGGGCAAAGGTCGACGAATCGTCAGCCGCAGTGTGTGTAATATGTATATGTGTGTGTGTGGGGGGGGGGGGGCAGTCGCGGTCGTCACCCTGGAGCACAACACACACTTGTTGGACCAGGTTAGGAGCCGTCCCAGCCGGGGGGCAATGGCTCTCTCTCTCTAGGTGCAGGTGTGATACAGCACGGCCACACACACACACACACACACACACACACACACACACACACACACAAACAACACTGTACAGGGTGAGCTGTGAGGCAGTGGTGCGTTTTGTTTACGTCTTTGGCCGCCGCATCACCACAATCACCTTCCCGAATGACGCAGGACGAGGCAAAGTGGCGGCGCGACGGCGAATAAGACGGAGCGGCGGATCCAAAAGGCGCAGCCCGTAGTAGGAGTGATGGATACAGCTTATTTGACCAGGTTTTACTTTGCCCCCGCGGACCCAACACGCACACACACACAGACACACACACACAGCCAAGGGCGGCAGTTCCAGCCAACGTGGGCACCATGTGGCCAACAGAGGGCGGCCTGGCCTGGAGCCGCTGGAGCCCAGCCTCTGGGGGGGACCGGAAGAGCACCACCACCGGTGGGTCCGGGGGGGGGGGGGCGGCCCGGCTGCACTGCATCCGAAAAGGGCAGAATAATGAAGTACTACAGCAGCACTCAGGAGGTCCGGGCCGGCGGCTCTCGAGCGCGGGGTATATACGCACCGACTATCGGGAGTATACGGGCCGTGTGTCCTCAACGCCGGCCGGTGCGGGCCCCATACAGATATATGTACTACGGGGCGCACAGCGAGCCCGTCCCCGTCAACAGGGCTAAATTTAGCGCAGAGCTACTCCGTCGTGGCACGGCGCGGGCACGGCGCGGGCACGGCGCGGGCACGGCACGCCACACGCCACGCTTACACGACGGCAGAGGCGCTGGTCGCGTTGGGATAGGTCCTGCGCCAGTATACTAGGCGAGAGGCGCGGCAGAGGCAGGGGGGAGGCTGACGAACTGACTGACTGACTGCTGTAATGGCGTTCTTTCGCAACCATCACATCATTTAGCTTTCAGAGACGAACAAACGAGTGTCCTTGGCCGACGGAGGCTCCGCGATGGTTTATAATTATACCCCGGCTTGCCCTGCTGAAAAACATACATCCGCGTCGATCATTAGAATACGTCTCGTATTATAAGCACCCCCCCCCCCCCCTCCCCCCTGATACAATTCCACACCTAAGCGAAACGCTACCTCGTGTACTAGATGTTACAAGTTCTGCAAAGGACCAAAGCAAAATGATTTCGGCGGATTGATTTTTTTCCCTCCCACACTCGAGAGCGCGCAGACAGCTTCGGCCCTGAGCAGCGCTAAGCAGCCAGATAATGGCGGACTGCGATAAGCCCTTCGCACGTAATGTTGGTGTCGGTGGGGCCACGCCCGCCTGGCCATGCCAGCCATGCGTGTCGGCGTGTGGCCCGTGTGTGTCCGGCGCGTGTGGCGGCCGCGAACGACTCATGTTGTCGCTTGCTGCAGTTGACAGGCAAGGCGCTCCTTGACGTCATCGTGCACCTTCTGCCGCCTCGCCAGCAGGCCGTGCAGTGGCCTTCTCTCTCTCTCTCTCTCTCTCTCTCTCTCTCTCTCTCTCTCTCTCTCTCTCTCTCTCTCTCTCTCTCTCTCTCACACACACACACACACACACACACGGTGCCCATATCCGGAAAACGAAAGGCGAGTGCACCACGTCGGTGCGGTACGGCCGTACGGAGAACACCCGGGCAAATAGGTTTACAACAGGGTGCACTGCAGGCTGCACTGGTGCTGCACTGCAGGCTGCACTGGTGCTGCACTGCACTCTGCTGCACGCGGCCGCAGCGTCCAGTCCAGCAGCAGATGCATAAAGGTGGAACCACCTGTCGCGTCAGCACCACCACAACCAGACAGTGCCGCCAGAACCTCCCCGCGCCGTTTCTTTTCATATCGACACAGAGAGGAGGCGAAGGCTTTTCTTTGCTTCCGCTTTTGCACATTACCGGGCTGGACGTGAGCACAGCAGCAGCTCGGATTATCGAGTGTGTGTGTGTGTGTGTGTGTGTGTGAGAGAGAGAGAGAGAGAGAGAGAGAGAGAGAGAGAGAGAGATGACAGCTGCGGCACACCGTCCGAACACGACACCCCGGCACACAAGCAACCCGTTGGTCTTTTATAACACTCCTCGTCTAGTAACTGTATAGTATACAATGCGCACTTCCTTGCAGCCGGACCACGCCTGGACCTGGGCCTGCCTGCCTGACAACCGGCCTGTGACCGCGAGAACGTTTATATCAATGGATGATATTGGCCCGCGAGCTCCGCTCTGCACTCTCAAAAATGAATGCTTGATTCAAAGCGATTTCGATGCGAATCTTGTATTCTTGTGGGATTCTGTTGATTTAAGAACCATCTGCGTACATCAACCGTCTGTATGCTTGACACTAGCATATGACGCTTGAGGCACGTATTGAATTCTTGGGGCAAGCATATGGTATCCCTCAATCAAGCGTGGTATGCTTCAATCAAGCATAATATGCGTGTGGGATTTTTGGTGTTTCAAGCATAAAATATGCTTAACTTAAAGCATTTTATGCTTAAATCGTGCATTCATTTTTGAGAGTGTACTGTCTGTGGCGGCGGCCCCGCAGCCGGCTCGCCTTGACACAGTGATTTGGTCTACTTCCCCCCCCCCCCCCCCCCCGCTGCACACGCCCAGGGACACACTCGGGCCGCGGAAATAGCCGCATACGTCATATATACATCACACCGGTCCGGGCAGTGGCCGCACATCACATCCGGACCCAGGCCCGCTTACGGACGGACCCCCCGACCGCATATCACACGGAGCAGCAGGCAGGTAGTACTCGAACCCGCGCTAGAGGAGGGGGGGGGGCGCCCGGAAGAGAGCTGCGTCCGTGCCGCGCCGCGAAGGTGAACTTCCCTGACAAGCAACACACACACACACACACACACACACACACACACACACACACACACAGCAGCAGCATCAGCAGCACGGTGCCTGAGTGACCGAGAGAGATATACAGAAAAGGAAGGGGAGGGGATGGGGAGAGAGGGAGAGACCTGGAACGGAGCGGCCTGGAGAGGAGCCAACGCTGAGCACCTGAGGCCAGAGGGGCCACCGCCACCGGGGGCCGTCAGGACAACACAACACGACGCAGTCCGTGTGTGTGTGTGTGTGTGTGTGTGTGAGATTGTGCAGTTTTTCGGGTGGGCGGGACGGATAGCCCGAACTGTAAACTGAGCCTCTTCCTCATTCCATTGCGTTCGTGCACCCCGACCTGACGCAATGCTTCTCTTCTCTCTCTATTCTCTCTCTCATACACACACACACACACTCACTAAACACGCAAAACTCCTCTCCCCTTCGCATTATCCTATACAAACCAACCGTTCCCCCTCTCTACACACCTCCCCCCCTCCCCCTTATCCGCCCCCCCCGGAGGAGCAGCCGCGCGCTCGGGCGGGCGGTACCGGAGCTCCCCAGAATTTCCAAGTTTGAAGTGGGAAAATTAAACCGCAGACGCCTGAAATTTTCGGGAATTGATCGGGACCATAACTGCCACCCGGGCAATTGGTCGCAAGTTAAACCCCACGGCCGTTCTCATTTTATCAGTGTTTTTGTGTTTTGTCAATCTGAGCGGTAGCCGGGTGCCATGGCGGGAAGCCGTAATGTTCTGTGTGGCAGTTTCAGTGTGCCTGTAGTGTTGTGTCTTGTGCCCAGTGCTGAGTGAAAGTGAAGTGTAGTGCATCGTGCCCATCTAGTGATCCTGCAAACCGCCAGCACCTCAAGAGTCTAAAATGTCCCCACGTGTGTGCCCCCCCGCGCACCGGCGAGCCGGTGATCCCCCTGGCCGTCCTGGCCCGCCCCGCCCCTCTCCCCCTGCCCGGCACAGGCAGCACTGGCGCCGCGGCTACACCCGGCACCGGGTACCCACTAGACTCCCAAAAGGCCGTCAAATGCATTTTGTAAATCGGCAAAGTGAGGTTATGTTCCCCATGCCCGGCGTGGTCGCCGACCCCCCCCCCCCCCCCTTCCCCTTGCAGCCGGTGCAGTGCGGCCAGTGCAAACAATACCTCCCCCCCCCCCCCTCCCTTCCCCGGCCCGGCCGACTGGAGACGGAGAAAACCCCAGATGGGGCTGCGCGCGAAAACAGCGCCCGCCCGCCAAGAGGACGGAGGAGGAGAGGAGGCGGTCACGGACGCAGCCCGACCTCTGTCCATACCTGCTGCAAGCCAACAGCGGCACGCCGGGACCTACACTCAACGCCGCAAAACCTCAGCCTCCAGCCTCAGATAAGTATCCTTTGGTGTCGGGGTAGCGACGGGGAGGACCCGGGAGGTCCGCCTACAGGAAGAGCAATGCAGCGAGGGCGCACCACAGCAGCAAGTGCCCAACACGGCGGGCACCTCCGGGTCGACGGAGGCATCACTGCGAATGCCCCTCCCACTTCAGATAAGTGTATCCTAAGGTTCTGGTGATGGTCCCCACCAGGGAAGGGATGGGAAGCTCAACAGGGAAAGGTGAAGGCGGCCGGTGTCAACTGGAATAAGACCCGCGCAGCAGGCATTCGGGAAGCACCTGCGGAGGCCCCAAGATCAACTCAAGAACGACCAAACCTCGGAGCCAACCCAACCCCCCAAAACAGCGCGTCGCAGCAGATCAAGGAGTCCAAGCTTCGGTGGTACCGGCCAGACAAACGAAGAAAAGACGCGAAGAAACGCGCGAAGACACGGAGTACGCGGGGCAAAAAGAAGTGGGTGCTGTCGAAGAGCTATGCGCCCCCTGCCAGGAGGGCGGGTGAGCCGGAAACCAAAACCACTACTAACCCTTTCCCTTACAGCGACCTGGGACCCCACGGAGTGGTACCAACCCGGGGTTGTTTTTACGACACAGGCGTACTGCGAAGTGGGCGAGGCCACCCTGGCGGGAGTCACGACCCCGACAGGCGTAACTTAGTCGAGAATGAGGGGGCTCACACCCCCTTCCCGTTGAGACGGAAAGCGGCTCAGATACGGTATCCAACCAACCAACCCCCATGGGCGTATCACGGCTGGGCCGTGCTGTGTGCCCCCGACCGCAGAGGAGAGCAGATGCGGAACACACGCGCGGAAGCGCGCCTGATGAGTCGCAGAGAGGAGGGCGAAACACAAGCCAGAAGCCCGGCCGGGCCAGGCCACCTCCAGGCACTTCCAGTCTTCCAGTTGTCGGCACATTTATCCTGCCGCTGCTCCGGCGCACCGCCGCATGCCCTCTGCATGCCCTCGCAAGCTGTGCCGAGGAGTGGCAACCCAGCAGAGCAGCAGCGCTGGTCAAACACACACACACACACACACACACACTATCGTCTGGAAGAGGGAGAGAGTAAGACGCTTGCTATGGACAAGGAGCAGCAGAGCAGGCTAGAGGAGCAAGGGTATAGTAGTAGTAGTAGTAGGGGGGGTCCCAAACCATCCATCCTGGGCTGTCGTTTCGGTCCGTGCCGTGTCGGGTCGGAAGGGCAGCCAGCCAGGGCCGGGTGAGGCTAGGCCGGAAGGGTTGTTGTGTTGTTTGGGCGCAGCGCTTGCCTCCCCTCCCTACGGCACGGCCCGCACGGCAGGGCCCAAGGCAGGGGGCCTGGGAAGCCGGTCGCCCTGCGCCGGGGTCCACTAGACCCTCCTAGCTCCTAGATAGGGTGACTGCCGACATCAGACGGTCCGGTCCGGTCCGCGCGATAAGAAAGGGGCCCAAACACACACTCTCTCTCTCTCACACACACACACACACACACCTAAAACATATCATCTGTCACAGCACGGCGCGCGCTGGCAGATGTCCTTCGCCTCGCATCCTCATCTCTAGCGGGCAGAGCCACCGGCAGCGTGCGTGCGTGTGTGTGTGTGTGTGTATCATTGGGCCCCCAATTGCCTCCAATCAGGTCAAGGTTCGCAAGGATCCGATCCTATCCGGCGGCCATCCGACCGACGAGACGACGAGGCGACGCGAAGCAAGGCGACTGCCGTTGACGCGGGTCGTGCTGCAGCCGCAGCGCGCCGGCGGTAGTATTCGAACCCGCGAACCCATAACGCACACGGCTTCTTGTGCTACGGCCAGCGACACGCGCTGCCCCGCCCCGCCGCTCCCCCGCGCTCGGCTCGTTCCGTTCCATCTGACCGGGCCCTAATACATGAAAACCCTGGGAGTTTTCTGTCCCTATGTTCCCCGTACTGCTGGCCAGGCTCAGGCGCGGATCCAGGAGCGGCCCAAGGGAGGGGCAAAGTACCACTTTTTGCCTACTTACAGGCGGAGAGGCTTCGCAGGTTGCCCACCTTTCAGGCGCCCTTCGGGCGCCGATAGGCCCGAAGGGGGGGGGGGGGCACATTCCCCGTGGCCCCCCCCCCCCCTGGATCCGCGCCTGGCCAGGCTGGGCTGGACAGAGATGAGCACAAGCAGAGCGTGTCAGCAGGAGCCTTGCCGTGCCAGTCCAGCCCCCTAACGAGCTGCTGCTGCTGACCAGATGGACTCGCATACTGTCACACCTCAAGGCCACAGACTGTCGCGCCGACATCCGTACGGAACGAGGCACTGCTACACCAGGTCCCGCGCGCACGAGATCCAATAACCGCAGTCGTCAGGCACGACCCCGGGTACCCGCCAGTGGGAGGGGGGCAGCGCAACGCCACCTGCCAGCCAGGCCGAAGGGTACCGGCAGGATGCCGTGGTGTGGGTGGCTTTTATACACGGCTTTACTCCTACACGGCCGAATGGGCGTCAGGAATCCACTCCCCCTTCTGGGGCCGAGGCTCTGTGACTCCGTCGCAGGCGGGGCATTAGCATGGCAGAGGGACCCTCAGGGTGTCCCAGACACCTGTTCTCGTAGTGTTCTCGTCGAGGGGGCCGACGTGGGAGACAACGGTACACGGCCACCACCCCAGGACCACGTCGAGGACCACGGCGTCGAGGACCAGGTCAGGGCGCCCGCGTCGTGCCCAGAGGCAGAGGAGCGGTGACGGTGGCAGCGGGCCCCGCTGGACGGAAACCCGGTCTGGTTTTAACGAGCTTTTGTCCAGGCCCAGAGTGTGCCCGGCCCGGCAGCCCATTGGCCAGCCCTGTCCACTGGCCAGCGGCAGCCAGCGGCCAGGGGTCTTCGTCTTACCCTTGAGAACACGACCCGCCTCGGCCCGGATCGTCAAAACAAATGGAAGCAGCGGCCGGGGGGCGTCCGCAAGCCCGAGGACCCGGACGGCCCGGAGGACCCGGAGGACCGGCGACGCCGTTTCCGTACAGAAATCTGCGTCTCCCGGAGACAAATAAGTAGTTTATGGACCGGACCCGGAGATATGACGCAGTAGGGGCCCTATCCGAGAGGAGGGGGCCACCGGCCACCGGGGGCCGCCAGGGGCCGACCGATTCCGGGGAAGGAGGAAGAATGTCCCGGAGGAGGTGAATAAAATTAAAAGTCGGCAAACTTCACAAACACACAAAACTGTAGCAGTCGCTCCCTTCTTTTCCCTCTCCCCCTTCGCTTTTCGGCGCGTTTCGGTGGCCAAATTTAGAAACCAAAGCAGGCGAAATGCCGAGAGCGGAACGCGCCATACAATAGACACGCTAAAGGAGAGAGAGAGAGAGAGAGAGAGAGAGAGAGAGAGAGAGAGAGAGAGAGAGAGAGAGAGAGAGAGAGAGAGAGAGAGAGAGAGGACAAAAAAGAGCTTTGTCTTTTTTCTCTTTTTCCAATGATTTCGTCGACCTTGAAGGGTCGTGCATCGCGTATCGCTCCTGTTCTGTTGCCTCTATTAGGCCCACTGTCGTCCCTCTGCGATATATGGCAGGGCGAGACGGATGTGTCACAACACGAAACAATGTCGCCCCGCCCTGCCTCCTGCCCTCGTCCTCGACGACTGGTCAATGCCGAGGCAGTCAAAGGGACGATCGGTCAGTCGCAGCCACCCTTTCCTCGGGGAGACAAAAGGGTTGGTGAGGAGGATGGGAAAGTAGGGCAGCAGTGTCCTTCGATGAGATTTACAGCGCCTAGCTCACTCGCGTTGTACCGCGACGCGCGCGTTCGGATTCCGGCCTAATGTATGCAAGGAGAGCGACGCGCATGCAAATGAGCAGCCGCGCGCATCGACGTGACGTCTAACAAAGCAAACGGCCCCAAAAACAGTGTCCGCCGCGCGCGCAAATACAAACGTTATAACGCGCCGCTTAACCACACAGTTGCGAAAGGCTGTCTAATCTAAGCGGCCGACAAGCGTCTGCTCACACATTTGCCTTGGCCAGGCGGCGCAGGCAGGCACCGCAGGCTCTCTACCGCAGGCGCTACACATCACAGGAGGTGTATACCCACCTGCGGGCTCTGCTGGCCCTGCGGCCCTGCGGGTACAGGGCAGGGGGGGAAAGACAGAGATAAAGTCGCTGCGACAGAGGACGAGGTCAGAAGATCAGCTCGCTAGGAAACAGCGCGAGATAGGCATCGCACGCACGCGGCCGCACGCGGCAAGGCTGTCGTCCAGAAACCAACGTAACGGAGCCTCGGAATTTGAAAAAAGAAATGAAAAAGAAAACGAGAGATAATAAGAGAGAGAGAGAGAGAGAGAGAGAGAGAGAGAGAGAGAGAGAGAGAGAGAGAGAGATTTTATTTTATTTTATTACACCAAAATAATATTGGTTACAGAGAAAGAGAGAGAGAGAGTTTTGCGAGAGTTTTGCGAGAGATCTGCGCGTACCTGTCGCCACCATCCTCCTCGCCTATTCCCCAAGCAGGCTATCCTGGCCAGCCGTAAACTTTTACGGCCGACTCACAATTATTTCGCAAGGATCGGCCAACACATGGCCAGTAAAACTTTTTGGCTGCAGCCCGGGAATCAATGGGACGCAGCGCGAACAACCGCCATAGGCCCATTATGTATACGCGCAAAAATGGTAGGAAAGGTCAAGACTATCGTATCAGCGCACAGCAGCGCACAGCAGCGCACAGCAGCGCACAGCAGCGCACAGCAGCGCACAGCAGCGCACAGCAGCGCACAGCAGCGCACAGCAGCGCACAGCAGCCACCTTCCGTCTCGTCTGTTTGGCCGCTTGCTCATCACAGAAGAGGGAGGAGGAGACAGCACGGCCGGCCGAGGTCGCTCTCCCTGACAGCGGACGCGAAATGGCATGATTTATGTGTTTGCAAACAGAGTCCGTCAGGGAGTTGTAGGGTCGCGACAACCTGTGACCATCCAGTGACATTATTATACTCCGGACACAAAGGCATCGCAGAGCACGGCCATGCCCATTAACGGTGTCGCCGGCATTAGCGAGCGTCGCCCGGCAGACAATGCGCGCAGCGCCGTGCAAAAATGTGTCAGTGAATGCAAATCGAAAGGAGCCACACCATCCAAAGGTTGCAGCAAAGAGGAGCCCCTGGCACATAATGAAGACCATTCTGCGAAAGCGCGTCGGGGCATTGCCCTCTCGTTGTCACTCACTCAAAAATTAAAAACAGCAAAGTAGCATTTCCTTTTCTCTTTCCTTTTTTTTTTGGACTTTTTTTTGTTGTCTTTTATAGGTATCTGTGTCGTCTAACTTCAACTAGGTTGCAATGAAGAATTCAGGCCGCAGCAGGTGCGCGAACGGAAAAGCACCTCGTCCTCCCCCTCCTCCTACTGACGTATTGGACATTGAACTCTCTCATTTTCAGCCGGTTATCGAGGATTGTATAATGATTGGTCTGACCTTAGCGCCCGGAATAAGGACAGCGTTGGCGAAAAGCACACTTTTCAGAAGACACGTGCCCGATTCGTCACACCCACTTTGCACCGTGTTCTTTGCACCCCGACACACACACACACACACACACCCAAGGCCCATGAAAAGAAACGAGGTCAAACTGTCGCGTGGACAAAACACCTTGCAGACAATCGTGCACAACTCAATTGGCCCACACAATGGGGCGGCAGCAGCAGCAGCCGCAGCAGCAGCAGGGTGGAGCAAAGCCCTCCAACTTCTCTACGCACATTCAGAACGACAAACAGCAACAAAACAGTTATTGATTTTGAAGCATCATTCGGCTTCGATATACATAATTCTGGCCCGGTGGAGGGGATAAAGGGTATGTATTTGCGGCATATAATCTGAAGGTAGCAGCCCCATTCCCCGAGCGCTGAACGCGCTGTCTGCCGCTTGCGTCAGGTGTGTCGCTTGGCACCTCGCGTCCCTCGCATCGCGCTCGCGGGTTATTTTCCCTTTCGGCTGTCAGGGGGACGTCAGGGTCGCCCTGGCCGCCTATCGAGAGAAAGCTGTGAGTGCCGCCAGAATTTCACTTCGCGCGCGTCGTCCGTCCTACGGTCTCTCTCTCTCTCTCTCTCTCTCTCTCTCTCTCTCTCTCTCTCTCTCTCTCTCTCTCTCTCTCTCTCTCTCCTTTCCCATTTTCCGCAGAAGCCCTGTATGAGTCAGGCCTCCTCCATTCGATTGCCTCGGCGGGGGGCCCGGCTCGGCACGCAGAACGCCTCGGACACCACGACCCCGGCTAGCGTCCCCGGCGTGTTCACAAACACAGCTGTGGAGATGTGTTGGCAACCCTTATAACCGCGGGGGAGCCGACACCACGGCTGACGCAGGCTAACGGGATGCGCTAGCACCCGGCCGCAAGCCCGCCAACACAACAGCACCGTATGCTCCGCTATGCAGCCCGAAATTGGGAACCAGGAACTGGGTCATCACTCCTGCAGCCCGTAAGCTGTGCGATGCCTTCGATCCCTCATAATTTCTTGCCACCATCTCTCTCTCTCTCTCTCTCTCTCTCTCTCTCTCTCTCTCTCTCTCTCTCTCTCTCTCTCTGTCCCTCTCTCTCTCATACTCCACATCCCTAATTTCGGACGGACCGTTATATATATATACCCCGTAGGGCAGCAACAGCAGTCGACCCCTAAAAGGGGCGGCTCAGGTCAGCCCTTATTGCACCGACCCACTTCAAGGCCAAGAGCACCGCCCACGACACACAATATATGTAAGGCAAAGGGTTCCCCCCCCCCCCAAAAGGGTTCCCCCCCAAAGGGTTTCCCCAAAGGGTTCCCCAAAAGGGTTCAGGCAGCTGCACATCTCAGGTTCGGGGACCCCGGGCCGCCCCGGGCCGGGCATGGCCGGGCATGGCCGGGCTCGCTGCCGTGTGTGTTTGCATTCGATACCGGCCGAGATAGTATGGAGGAGGCGAGGCGAGAATTACCAACTCTGAAAACTGTTTCCAAGCGCGCAGCATAGCCAGCATAGCAGCAGCAGCAGCAGCAGCAGCAGCAGCATCAGCAGCAGCAGCAGCAGCAGCAGCAGCAGCAGCAGCAGCAGCAGCAGCAGCAGCAGCAGCAGCAGCAGCAGCAGCAGCAGCAGCAGCAGCAGCAGCAGCAGCGTATTCTGTGGTTCCCTCACCTGCCGAACGGCCGGAGTAGCCGGGGCCCCCGCGGCCCCAGCCCAGGTGGGTCTCATTACGTTCGACACCGATCAGGGGCGACCGCCAAATCATATTCCTGTCCCCGCCTGCGCGGCGTCAAAGTCCATCTTGCAACGCAGCGAAAAAGGGGGCTCACGCACACGCACACAAACACACACACACACACACACACACATGGCGCGGGGACGGACGGACCGACCAAGGACCTCGCCAAGCAAAGCGACCCTTCTTTATTTCTGTCGCGGCAGGCTTCGGCAGAGGCTTCGGCAGGCCGCCTGCCGCCGTGCCGCGGCCGCGTTTGCCTCTAGCGCGTCTCTACTAGCGCGGGGCCGGGCGTGACGCCATATGTGTGTGTGTGTGTGTGAGTGTGTGTGCTCTAGAGGGGCCCTGACCCGCTCAATCTGCCCTAAATAATAAGGAAGGGCCCGGGACCCCTCCCCCCCCCCCCCCCCACCTCTCCCGACGCGACGACGCTCCCGCCCCGCCCGCCTAGCTTAGCAGCAGCAGCGGCGGCGGAGGCAGCGTCCCTCTCTCGCTTGCGCAATCCTACTAGCCAAGAAGAAAGGAAGAGGGGAATAGGCCACGCGGTCGGGCAGCGCGTGTGTGCGTGTGTGTGTGCGTGTGTTGTGTGCGCGCGCACACAGTAAGGACTCACACCGTTCCTCTGATGCTCCAAATCTTTGCAGATATGTGAACAACGACCACCACCACCACAGTAGTACGACAGTGCGCATCGTTGTTGACATACCAACGGGTGCACGGAATAATCACTTCTCTAACAACACTGCACCCGCAAAATATCTAAGAATTAAAAATTTCAATTTTTTGTCACTTTAGAAAAATGAGAAACATTACCTGTTTTTTTGTTTTTCGCCTGAAAACATTTTTAGCCCGAAAAAATCGCGGGTTTTGATAGCATCTGCGTTACGTGGTTCGTGTACGGGTGTACGGCCCCTCAGCACGCCCCAGGGAATAGTAACGAATTACGATGTGCCCTGCCGGCCGGCGCCATTGGCCATGGGCTGCCATTGGGCTGCCATTGGGCTGCCATTGGAGGTGCCGGCCGGGAGAATACTAATGCCCGTCCAAAAGCATCGGCCCCCGTCCCGGCAGTGCCCGGCAGCGGCAGCGGGCACGGCATTCGGAAGGAACAGAAAGGCTGGCCGGGGCCACGACCGGGGCACGCTGCCAAACTACGGGGGGCTTTCAGCGGCCAGCGCCACGACGCCGTGCCCCCCCCCCTGTCCAGAGGGGGCGCGGGGGCGGGCCCCACGACGGACACGTGCGGCGGACACGTGGACGGGGACCCGCGGGGGCCCACGGGGACAGTCCCTGTCAAAAGGTCATCCAACCATCTCCAAACGCGCGCGCCGTTTGCACTTCCCCCACTCCTTCTGCACGGGTCACGGGGGCGGGTCACCAGAGCGTGCTGAGCTGGGTACATTACAGCGAGCACCTGCCGCGGCCCGTCTCAAACGTCTCGCCAAGATTTTACGCGAAACGCCGCCGCCAGCCACAGCCCTCTTATATACCCCCTCCTGCCACCGCTGGCTCTGGAGAGCGGCTAGGACTGGACGGCAACGCTGGAGCGGAATGGAAGCGAGTGGAAGAAGATGGCGGGATGCACGGTGGTAGCTGGTCTCGGGCACTTGTGTCCGGGGCGGGGCTGGCGGCCGTGCCGAGCCGCGAGAAAATCCACAGGAAACACATTTAATTCTCAGAAAATTCAATGGGCATCCCGACTAACTCGATAGCCGCTCTTCTGCCCCTCCCCCACGAGCTCCAAAAGCACCGACGAGGCCGGTCGCCACGTGATGAATAGCAAACGAGCCAGGAGCCGCCAGGAGCCCCGCCGAGCCAAAACAACCCGCCACCGGCCGCCACCGGCCGCCACCCCTCCCTATGTCTACGCGCTGGGAATACTCCACGCCCACGACCACCAATGGCCCAGCCCTTCTGTCTCGTTTTTGTTTCCTTGGACGGCACTGTACAGACTGCAAACTCGAGTTGGTTCCCCTCGCCTAGTTCTATCCCTTTCCCCTCCACTCTCCCTTCACTGCGCCCGAGTGGTTCACTTCCTTCTCCACTCCCCCCCTCCCCAGTCCCCCGAACTCATTCCACGCGCACTTTTTGAATACCAACGCCATTTCTCACTCTTAATTTTATTCATATACTGCGCGCCTAATAAATCGGACGATACACACCAATTAACTCTCCCACCATTATGCAGCAACGCGTTATCTGTTGCCATCTCTATGGTATAGTAGTAGCATATTATTCTGCACGCCTACGCCACTGGCCGCGCCCCCATAGCCACCTGCTGTAGCACAAACGCCACTGGTGAGGCCGGGGCGGCGCGTTGGGGAGCGGCCGTCCTGTCGGTTACACCACGTTATGCAGTGTTATGCTGGAGCCCCCCCCCCCTTCCCCTTTCTCCCGGCCACGCTGCTCTGCCATGAGCGGAGAGGGGGGGGGGCATGCGCGCCATGGCGGTCATGGTTACTCTCCTCCAGTCGGCCGCGGCGGCATAGGCAGGGGAGGGGGGCGGGGGGCAGGGGTCTCGGCCACGACTCGTATCCTAGAATAGAGCCCGAGTGATGAATAGAAAAAGGGGAACGGCGAGGGGGTGGGGTGGGGGTGGGGTGAGGGGGTGAGTATGTACGTGTGTCTGCAAGGAAGGCGGCGTCAAGCAGAAGCAGGGGCCGTGGGGCCGAGGGGGGGCCGTCGGTAAGGCCATGACAGCCGATGCTTCAACTAACTAACTCTGAGGAGTGCGGACCGTATAGGAAGCCCAATCCTCTCCAGTTGTATATTACCTCCCTCCTCCGGCTGGCTGCCCCGGCTCGGTCCGTCCCCTGCGGCCTATGACGGCCTGTGGCGCCGGTGGTCACGCTCGCTGGGCTGGCGTTCGCCACCGCGAAACACGTTCCCACAAACCACGGCGAGCGCGCCACGCCACGCCGCGCCACGCCAGAAAGGCGCAGGGGCCGTCTGTAAGCGGCGCCCCACCCTCACGACCCTTCCCCGCCTCTGTGCTCGGTCTCTCTTTCCCCCCCCCCCCTCTCTCTCTCTCTCTTTCCCCCCCCCCTCTCTCTCTCTCTCTCTCTCTCTCTCTCTCTCTCTCTCTCTCTCTCTCTCTCTCTCTCTCTCTCTCTCTCTCTCTCTCTCTCTCTCTCGCACGCCGCACGGCCCCACGATGCGCCCCGCCACGCCCGGGCAGACACGGCCAAGGCTAGCCAAGGCTATGCACACCGCCGCCATGCCGCCGTGCCGTGCCGTGCCGCTGCTGCTAACCGCCGCCGCCGCTGCAGAGAGGAAGAGAACAGCACGACGCCGACGGCACTTCCCGCATCACTGAAGAAGGCTGCCAACGGCTGCCAGCGGCTGCTCGCGGTGTCAATGCCAAAGAAGCGGCTCCACCAACTCGCGCTCTCGGAGTGAAAAGTGAAAAGGGATGCCTATAACGAAGCGCACCCTGGCTAGAGAGAGAGAGAGAGAGAGAGAGAGAGAGAGAGAGAGAGAGAGAGAGAGAGAGAGAGAGAGAGAGAGAGAGAGAGAGAGAGAGAGAGAGAGAGAGAGAGAGAGAGAGAGAGAGAGAGAGAGGGGGGGGGCGACTGGTTGCTTGTCTAGAGCTCCCAGAGAGCGCACAAAATCCCCTGCTCTCCGCGCCGCGACTTGCCCTGCGCCGAGATTCTGCTGATGAATTGTATATTCGTGTTCCCGCCTCCGAGATGATTCTAATATAAAGAGGAGGAAAATAAAAAAATTCTCGAAAAAAAAAAATAATCCCTCTCCCTCCACGAGCAGCGCAGCAGCTTTCCTTATCGCACGTACTAATTTGTGACTCGCTAGGAGGAAAGACTCTGACGATGCCCCGCCGAGATTGGCCAAGGGAACTTCAACGCCCGAGACGGACCGAGTCTCTCTGTGCCGTCGTCTTGTTGTCTCTGTCCGCCTATGTTTCTGCTGGCGAAGAAAGATTTTTAATCGTGAGCGCCGCGCGCATTTTACCGGCGACCGCCTAAACTAGCAGCAAGCTCAGATGGAGTTTTTTTTATGAAAAAAAAAAAAAATTGTTGCAGAGTAGTTATGAAATAATTTTTAAAAACTTTGCACAAAGTGTAGTGTGTATATTATGAAGCCCGCACGCACACAAATAAATAAGGTGCGAACTCTTGAGCCGAAAAGCGTCGATCACGTGATCATCCGCTTCAACTCCCCCCCGCGGACCGCGAATATTATACACCTGTAGTACTACTCAAGCCCAGTCCAAGCATCCCGGCCCCGCGGCCCCGCCGCCTCATTGTAATTTCAGATACCCGCATGTACAACAATTTGGAAAACGCGCGCGGAAGGTGCGTCACACTCCCCTCCCCCCTCCCTCCCCTCTTCTCCCCCTCCCCCTCGGGCCTGGCCGCGTGTCCGCGGGTTCGACGTCCCCTTCTTATTCCGCGCGGACCCACGACGGCCACAGCGTGGTTACTGTAATACTCTGCGATCAACGAATGAAAAAAATAAATAAAACAAAAACACTTTTTGGTGTGAGCTTCTTTGAGTTGACTACAGCATTTCCCTTCGTTTCGTTTCTCGGCGAATATAAAATAGCAGAGTTGGCAGCAGCAGGTCACGTCCCTCCTCCGTTGATGAACAACACTGCGAGTAAAGCCGGGCGGCTCCGGGCCCCCGCAGCCCCCCTCGGGTGGCCCCCGGTGCCCCCCCCCCCCCCCCCCCCGGGTGCCCCCCCCCCCCCAGCACGTGGCCGGACAGCGGAACAGAGCATCACATCAATCACAGTCCACACCGCAGCCCAGCCCAGCCCATCCCCACCCCTTCCCTATCCTTTTCCCAGCTTTGGCGGAGCCCGCAGCAGCAGAGCTATTCGCTTGGCTTCGCTGAGACGCCACGCCACGGCGAGCACCACACACACACAAACACAAACACACACACACTTACTCATCTTCCATCGCCCCCCACATTATAAATGTCCAATTACGAGCACCAACTTAATTACCATGGTGCACGCCATGCTGCTCTACACTATACTATAGTATATGTGCGCCTCGGCGGGACGGGCCGGGGGGGGGGGGGGGAGGTACATATCGACTCCGTGCAGAAGTGGTCCGTCCAGCTCGGCTCCCGCAGCGGGGCTCGGGGCGTATGCGGGGCGCCCGCCCAAACCACTCTCACTGCCTCCGCAGGGATGGGATGGGCCCCCGATGGGGCGCGGGGCGCGGCCGGCGGGCGGGCGCGGACTGTGTCCACAAGCAGGGTTCAAGGTCCCGAGCGGCAGCTATAAGCAGCGTGTTAGCGCCTCTACAGAGAGAGAAAAGGGCCTTTCAAACATATTCCCGGCGCGTCGCCGCCGCCGCCGCGGTCCGCGGAGTGTATTTGGGAATCACACGTCGCTCGACTCGTCCCGTCCCGTCCCGCCCCGTCCTTTCTCCCGCGACGCTTCGCGCCTCCCTTTTTACTGGGTCAATATTTGGACGGGGCGCGCGCGCGCAGGCCGGCGCCTCTGGCTAGCGCGGCCCCGGGCGCGCCCCCCGCGGCCGCTCCCCGACGCCCCCTTGAGCTAAGAAACGTGCCGGAGTGGTACGCCCCCCGCACGCCCCCCGCAGCCCCCTGCAGAGGCCGAGGCCCCACGGAAGCCCTCCCAGAGGAGGACCAGCTTGTAGTAGTCAGTTCACCCTAAGCGAAGCTCCGACATATACAATTGCCGGCATGTTTGATTTCGGACCCAAATTTGTATAATATTCGCGTTTAGAGCGTCGTGGTGAAGCGAGAGCGCCAGCACACCAGAAGATAGAAAAAACATCAGCAGCAGGGGATATAAAATAGTATCGAAATCGAAGTCAATGTAATTATAGTTCCTGAAGCTCACGAGTCTGTGCGTCCGCTTGTGGGAACCGTGCGCACAGTATAATGAACGAAACGGAAGGAAACTTTACACCACGCGAAGGGGGCAGAGAGAGAAAAAATGAGCAAAACACAAAGAAAAAAAGAAACAAAAAATAAAATAAAAGCAAGTTATTCTGAGTTTGTTAATTCATATCTTGGCAAGAAAACCAGTCCGAGCGTCCCGCGCGGGGCAAGTGCGCTCGAGCGCGCGCGCGCTCACACGCGAACGTCCACGGTGTGTGCGAGAGAGCGAGGTAGAGAGCGAAAGAGAGAGGGAGGAGGACTTGCTGGAACTGGTAGACCTCCATGCGTGAAAGGAGGCTGAATCACGACCTGAAACCAGTCGGCATAGCGCTGCTGTAACGCGTGGAAATGCAGACGGTCAGGGCGTGAGCAAAAGCATTGAAAGAAAACAAAACTTCCACATACAACACAACTTGCAGCTCTAATTGTCTGCCAGATTCCTGAAATGCCATATCGCTGCAAATGTAGACCGTCTCTCTGGAGAAATACTAACGAAGCCGCTAGCGGCAGTCTTACCAGAAACCAGCTCCGCTCATGCGCATTTGAAACCCACCTGCAACAGCAAAAGAAACACCACCATTTTCAAACCTCCGTACTTGAACCATTTTCAAGGAGTATACCACACACACACACACGCGCGCGCGCACACACACACACGCACGCACACGCCACGGGCTAGCCCCCCGCGGAACTCGTCGAGCGGGTCCCCTTTCGGTCGCCTTGTGGACTCGCCGTAGGTAGCAACAGCGAAACCGAATGGAAGTTTCACCGCAACGTACAAATCACGATGGCTGTATATATCCCCGCGGCCCAATGTATTCTACGGGCTCGATGGGAGGAGAGTGGAAACGACGCCAAACTCCCACATCGATTGGACGCGCACGGATTTAGGACAGAAATGCATCAAAAGCAATCATGACGACGTCGCGTGACTCAACGCAGTCGGCGAATGCTAATCTAGCAAAGGCGGCGGCGGCCGACCCGTTTCCAGAGACGCCACAGGCAGCGCAAGGTGCAGTGCCAGCGCCGGCCCGGGGGCAGTCAGAGAGTCAGAGGCGGCCAGCGCCTGCCAGTGCCGGGGTAGGCCAGCCCGCACGACACGCGTGCGTGCTGAGGTCGTGGCTGCCTACCCAGCACCCAGCAGGCGCTGCCAGTGGAGCCCACTGGTGCCCACCAGGGAATCGGGTCCGCGTTCGCGGCCGGCCTCCGTTCTTTCGAGAAGGAAACGGCCGCCGGCGGAATATATACTCGTGCGTAACACTCGGACCGGGCCGGGCATAGCTCACGACCCGGGCCGTCCCGTCCCGTCCTGCGGCTGGGGCTCGCCGACCTCCTGCCTCCCCGCGCCGTCCGTGTATACATACTACCACGAGAACGTCCTGCCTCTGGGCTGGGCGCACCAGCCTCCAAATCAAACTGGAAAATTGCGGCGGTTTGGTTGACGACGCCCGCCGCACCCGGACTGGCCCATGGCTGGCCCGGCATTGCTTGGGATCCTCATCCGGCCGCCGCTCCGCTCACCGCACTTCGCTCCGCCGCCACGAAAAAGGCAAAGCCGCACAGAGGCGGGCCTAGCTCTGCCCCGCTCTGCCCCGCTCTGCTCGGCTCCGCTCCGCTCCCAGTGCTCGCCGGCGACAATGGCCGTACTCAAGGTCAGACCATGTTCCCGACGTCGTGCTGCTCGCGGAGGGGGCGTGGCGGGGCGGTCAGGACTCCGGGAAGGGGCCCCCGCAGCCCCCCGCAGCCCCCGCGGCCCCCGCAGCCCCCGCGGCCCCAACTACACGGCAGCTTTATAGGAGCATGACTCGCGATGCCCGGCGCTCCGCGATCGGCCTGCGGTGGCCGTCCCCTCGTCGGCGGCGGTGCGGGGCTCCGGGAGGAGGCCCCATTTGGGGCGCCGGGACGGGGGCCCATGGCAGCGGCGTGTTGCTGTGCCGGGCCTGAGCTCCACGACCGCCACCAGCGGATAGCAGCAAGACCGGCCTGGTCGTCCCGTCAGGAGGACAGAATGTTAACAGAGTTGCGCAACATGCGTCAACGGCCTCCTGCCTAGGCGGCCCCGGCCCGGCCCGGCCCCACCGGGCCCGGCCCGCGGACAGGACAAGTACCTCTCGCATCGCGGAAACCCGTTTCTCTGGCGGACCCGGGCCCGGGGGCCACACAGCTGGACTATGATTGACCAGGCCACGACAGCACGGGGGCCAGAGTCCCACACTGGGTCGTGGCGGGGCGTGTGACCCGCGTGCTGACGCGGGCTCAATGCCCCGGAGCCATGCGGAGCCATGCACGCCGAGGAGCGTCCGCGCTCGACACCTTCCCGTCGGTAGGGGCCCTGCACCTGTACGCGCGTAGACCACGGCGGCCCGCCGAGCCAAGGCCATGTGCGGCTGCGTCCGCAGAGGCTGTGGCCGCCTCTGGCCGCCTCGGGGCCCCGTGCCGCCCACGACCATGAGCAGCCAGGTCCGCGAGCACTTCCAACGCGCCCCAAAGCAGGCCTGATTGAGCGGAAACTCCTGACCGCGGAGCGCAGTGACCGACCGAGTCTATGTGTGTGTGTGTGTGTGTGTGTGTGTGTGTGTGTGTGTGTGCGCGTGTGTGTGTGCGTGTGGTCATCTAGGATCAACTCCGATAGGCCGCGTGAGGCGCCTCATAGCTACCGCCATCCTCGCATCCGGCTAAGCTTCCGCGGAGACCGAACAGCGACCGGCTCCCACCCAGGGCCGTAGGCCGGGGGCCGCCTAACCTCCAACCTCAAATACAAATAAATAACTCGCAGACCCGGCTGCTGCTGGGCCGCCTGTCCCTGTCCGCTGTGTTATTCCTATTATATTACGCACAGTGACCCAGGCCCTGGCGCGGCTCCAAGCGGGGCACCGGCCACCGCTCTGGCCCCCGCTGCCCCCCCCCCCCCCCCCCCCCTGCCCTGCCCTGACGCGGGGCCCATCACCCATCATTCGCATGGCGTGGCGACGCGCCTAAAAAGAAACCCAATATTGATGCCAAGGTCCATGCGGCTGGGCTGCGCGCACAGCACAGCAGGCTGCAGGCCGCCCTGATCCAGTTCGGGGCCGGGCCGAGCCGCGGGGACAGAGCTCAACAACCGAGCCGGGCCGGGCCGGGGCCGCCACTTGACGTGAGCCGCACCGCTCAGCCGGCACAGCCCCGCCGCACCGTCTGCCACGCTCACACACACACACACACACACACACACACACACACACACACACACACACACACACACACACACACACACACCAAGGCCGAAGGGCCGCCAGCGGGCCGCCCGCAGTGCATCTCCGCGACACCATCTCATTGCCGCACAGCGCTTCGACACTGACCCGCGGCTCTGTACTGTGTACTTAGTGTACTTCGGCGGGGAAATCCCACGCACGGTCACGTGGTCGCCGTCGCCTTTTATTAGCCGGGGGTGCCTCCACCTCTGCTGCTGCTGCTGCCCGCAGGCGGCGGAGGGAAGGGAGGAAGACGGAACGGAAACCGCGAGGAGAGGGAGAGAGGGAGAGAGAGAGAGAGAGAGAGAGAGAGAGAGAGAGAGAGAGAGAGAGAGAGAGAGAGAGAGAGAGAGAGAGAGAGAGAGAGAGAGAGAGAGAGAGAGAGAGATTTAAGGATTGCGTACATAGATCTATGAAGATCCCTTTCGCACACAATCCACTCTCGTCTCAAACTCCAACAAAATTAAATTTGAAATTTACAACGTCATATTAGAATATGAACAGTATTAACAGTATTAAAAGTAATATTAAGCAGTAATTCATTTTATAGGATATATAATTTAGAGGGGGAGAGAGAGAGAGAGAGAGGGGGGGGAGAGAGCACAGCCGCGGCGCATCGCCAACCCGCGATGACAGTGTCCGGAGCCAAGGTCATACCCGCGCGTCGGCGGCGGCGTACACTCACAGCGGAGCAACCGCGAGAGAGACACGGGAAGCGAGAGAAAGGAAAGGAACGAAAGAGAGAAGGAAGGGAAGCGCAGAGAGGATGGACAGAGGAAAAGGAGGAGCCGGGAGACGACTCGGCCGGCCGGAGCAGCCTGAGCCGGGACACCCGTCGACAACATGACACAACGCCCCGGGGGGGCAGCGCCGGCAGAGCCATACGGCGGGGGCCACGAAAGGGCGTCCACGAAGGACGTAACACGTAACGCTCCGGCCCAGCGCCCTCCCCGACAATGACGGAGCCCGCGGGGCGGCTGTTGCGTGCTGCCCTCTGCTGGCGACGACGACATACTACAACGCGAGCAATCTGCGCTGCGCTGAGCTGCGCCGACGTCATCGTGCCCTTCATCTGATTCTCATCCCGCTTCGGCTTCGGTTCCAACGACTCCTTCGCCATCCACTGCTGCCGCCCCCACCCCGCCCCGCCGCCCCCACCCCGCCCCCGCCCCGCCCCCGCCGCTTCACGCCCCGTAAAATGTGAGTTTGGTAACCGCAGCGTAATGCAAACACAACAGCAGCGCGGCGCACGCATCGTGAGCGGCAGGGCCATTTCGATTCCCCCGCACCGACCCTGCTAACCCCTTTTTCATTACCCCCCCCCCTCCCCCACTTCCTCCCTCCCGCGCACCTGTGTGTCTGCGCGTCTCGGTCCGTGGCCAGCACTGCCAGTGCCAAGTTCAATGGACACTCCCCCTCCCCCTTCCCCCGGCAGCCCCCCGGCCCCCGCCGTGACCGACACCGTCCACGTCCTCCTGCCCCCGCGCTGCGGCCGCGCCCTCTGGCGGAGGCGGCGCCAACTCGAGCCGCGGGCAGAAGCGTGGCACAGCGGCGGTGGTTCCCCTGGCCCCCCTGGTCCCCCTTCCCTCTGGTCCTCTGGTCCTCCCTCCCCACTGTTTCCGTTTCCCCTCGCATGATGATCAAGAAGGCATTCCCTCCGCCAGCTACGAGCTCCGCGGCCGTCAGAGCCGAGTAACAAAATAATTCGACAAGGATGAGAGACGCAGCGGCGGCGGCACGGCATGAGTAAGAGAGAGGATGGGAGAGACGGAACGGCGCGGCGAGACACAAGAGCGACGAGGCGCAGCGGCGAGCCCAGCCGAGCCGAGTCGGGCTCCCCCGGCGGCCGCCGCGCACTCTAGCGGCGAGCGGCTCAACCCGGCGCCAGCCGCCATGGCGACGGGGGAAGTGCCGAGGCAGTTCGGGCAGCCGCCGCTGGAGGGCGCCACCGACCAGTCCGGACGGAACGCCGCCGGCCGCTGGAGTCGGGGGGGGGGGGGGGGGGGGGAGGGGGGGGGGGCTGATAGGAGGGAGTCGGGACGCGGCAGCTGCTGCAGCTGCACGGGGGGTGCGGCGCGGCGCGGTGCAACGCGATGCACTTGACTTTCAATGTCAATGCAGTCCGCTGCGCTTCGCCGCCGCCGCAGCCGCCGCCGCAGCCCGGAGGCGGGGCACGAGGAGGCGGCCCCTGCTGGCGCTCGGCTCGGCTCTGCTCGGCTGACATGGGGAAAGGCGAGGCGAGGCAAAGAAGGGAAAGGGGCGGAGAAAGTGGCGTGGCGCAGCGCCCCCCCCCCCCTCCCCCGCCCGTCCAGCCGGCCTAGCTGACATAGTTCCGGCCGTGCCACACCGCGTGGGCCCTGCCAGCCTGCCCCGGCCTGTCCGCGACACACCTCGTATTCTATTACGCGGCACGGCGTGGCGGCCGGGGACCTGGCGGGGACCTGGCGGGGACCTGGCGGGGACCTGGCGGGGACCTGGCGGGGACCTGGCGGGGACCTGGCGGGGACCGCACCGAGTTATCAGGCCGCCAAAACGAGTCCAAGGTTATCGCGGCGGCTACATGGTGCGCGTATACACAGGGAGGCCTAGGCGGGGCGGCAGCGAGCCCCGCACGGCCCGGCGGCCGGGGACAGCCCGGCCCGACAACGCCGCTTCATGCACAGTTTTTACGCCCGCGTGCCCATTTCCCGACCGACGGACAGACCCGGTCCCGTCCGGCCGCAGCCGCGGGATGACATTCAAACAACAAACGATAAATAAAGCGCGCGCGGCAAAGGAGTTGGCGTGCACACACACACACACACACACACACACACACACACACACACAGCGGCGACGCCAACGCCGGGGCAGCCAGTCGTCACGTGACCTCGCCGCGGTCCTCCGCATCGCCGCCGCCGCAGCACGGTGGTGTAAACACGGCAGAGGATAGCCAATGCCCAGGGAGATCAACAACCCCGCCACGGCCCGCCACGGCCCGCCACGCCCAGCCAGACCACCGGGCTGCGAGGCCCCCGCGGGGTGCGCTGCTGCTGCTGCTGCTGCTGCTGCTGCTGCTGCTGCTGCTGCTGCTGCTGCTGCTGCTGCTGCTGCTGCTGCTGCTGCTGCTGCTGCTGCTGCTGCTGCTGCTGCTGCTGCTCCGCGGGCCCGGTGAGGGGGAAGAGGGAATCGCCGCACCGCGCGCATCGGCAATCGATGGAACGGAGGAGAAAAGCCCCCTGATGCCTAATAATAGGCGAGTGCACCGCGGCACCGGCAGAGCGGAGCAAGAGCCGCGGGGACGGGCAGAGCCGGAACCGCCGCGGGTGTGAGCAAACGAGCCCGCGGACAGCTTCATCCACACACACACACACACACACACACACACACACACACACACACACACACACACACACACACACACACACACACACGGAAAATCAGTGGTGGACAGACTGGCTCACTCAGAGCCACAGACATTTTCGAAAAAAAAGGAAAAAAAGAAGAAAATTCAAAATTGGCAAAATATGAAGAAAATATTAATTCTCCTCCCCTTAAAATAAATAATTCTGCCTTGGCTAATTTTTTTGTTTCATCAAAAACGCATAGGGCCCCTGTGCGCCGACCCCCCCCCCCCCCTCTCTCTCTCTCTCTCCCTCTCTCTCCGCCGGGCGAACAGAACAGCCAGACGACACAGGACGGCGGTGGCGTGGGTGACAGTGACGACCTTATCCTATCCTAACCCGGCCCGGCCCGGCCCGCTGCCGCCGGCCCCGCCTCGCCATTGTCCACCGCGGGCAGATAACCCCGCAGAGCCAGAGCACCTATGATGATACACCCCACACGCCCCGCACCGGAGAGCAGTGTGACAGCAGCGGCGGCAGCAGCGGCGGCAGCAGCGGCGGCAGCAGCAGCAGCGCCAATTGAAAAGCGAAAATAACGAACAATAACGATAATGGCGATGGTAACAACGGGGAGCCGGCGTGTGACTGGCGCCGGCCGGCAGACTGGGGCCCCCAGGGCTCCGGAGGGCCCCACAGGGTCCCCGACCGGGCAGCATCACCGCCACCTCACCGCCAGCACGCTCTCTCTCTCTCTCTCTCTCTCTCTCTCTCTCTCTCTCTCTCTCTCTCTCTCTCTCTCTCTCTCTCTCTCTCTCTCTCTCTCTCTCTCTCTCTCTCTCTCCGAAAACCAGAAAGAAAAATCCGCGACCGAAAGACATTCATACGAAGGTCAAGTTTTCGGTCAAAATCTGACCGTCTGAGGTAAGGTAAGTCGCAAACTCAACCAGTTTTGGCCATTTCGGTTTCTCAAAAAATACCCTGGGTTCATCCTCATCTTTGATATTTTTTTCGCGATGGCAAACCTACTACAAAATGGCCAGTGGCCAGTCTGGGTGGAGATGGCGCCGGCTGGGTAGGCAGCCCAGCCTTGCAGGCGTATCGTGCGGGCCTGCCTACCCGCAAGGCGCGGTATCCGGTATATATCTTTTTCTTCTGTACAAGAAGGATATAAATCATTTCGAACATTGTGTGTGTGTGTGTGTGTGTGTGTGTGTGTGTGTGTGTGTGCGTGCGTGTGTGGCCGTGGCCAGGCCGAGCGTCCTGCCGCGCTGACCGCTGTGCCCGCACCCAGCATTCCCGCAGCAGCGGTCACGGCGACCGATCACGTGATGTGGGGGCTGGCTGACCGCGGCAAGCGACGGGCGGAGCCGAAGCGGGGCCGAAGCGGGGCCGAAGCGGAGCCGAGCGGAGCCCCCAAGTCGCCCGAGAGCGTGTGCACCCCGCGACTAACCCCCAAAATCACTCACACGGAAAGGTATACGCGGGACCAACACCGCCACCGCCTGCCCAGCAGCCTAGCAGCCCAACAGAGGGCGAGCGCAAAGAAGATTTCATCATCACACGAACGGTGTCCAAACAAACGGATCGCGCGCACACACACACGCAGGCGCACGCACGAACGCGAACACACACACACACACACACACACACGGCAGTGAAGGGCACGCCGTCCTACGCCTCGCTTATCTTTGCCGTGCCCTTTAATGCAGGGGACCCCGGGACCCCCCACCGAGGGGATAGAAAAAAAAAAAGGAAAAAAAAACACGCGACCTCCACGACGGTCTTTCACGTTGCAATTCGTGCAACAGATCGAAACATATAGCCGGGAGGTGGTGTGGGACTGTGCAGGCCGCTGGCTGAAGCCCTGCAGTTGCAGGCTAAACCGCCCTCCCCGTTTCAGCCGCAAGCAAGTGCAAAACAAAAAATAAAAATGGGAATATCATAAAAAGAATGGCACAGCAACGGCGATACACGGCATGGGCAACACGATACATAGTGAGGTAGGCTAGCCTGCATTCCCTGTGTGCCGGACAGAGAGAGACACAGACGGCGAGGGGAAAGAAGGGCGGGAGAGAGAGAGGGAAGGAAGTGAGAGGGGGAAATGGAGGCCCAGGGAGGAGGGGGGGGGACGGGCTGAAACGCGCTCCCAGCCAATGGGCGAGGCCCAGGCAGACAGACATGCGGGCGGACGGGCGGACGGGCACCGAGCCAGAGAACGGGCACTATAGTGTCACCTTCAGAGTTCAGCTACCGCGAGGGGCGTGGCGTGGCGGGGCGGGGCGGGGCGGGGCGGGGCGGGGCGGAGGACCAGCAGGCTATCGCCTTTGGTAGCCCGGCCGCGGCGCACCCAGCGAACATATGCACCACAACAAATTAATAATATCAGAGAGAGAGAGAGAGAGACACCGCGAGAAATAAAAAAGCAAAACACAAAAACGAACATCAACCGAAGACTACATGACGTTAAATTTAGATCGATCGAGAATGTCCGTCGCGACGAGTGGAAGTGAGGAAAGAGGAAACAAATCGCGATGTTTTTTTGGGGGGTCTTTTTTTAGGGGGGGGGGCTGGACAAAAGAGGAAGGAACAAACAGCGCAAAGGAGCGAGACAACTTTGGTCGTGCGGAGCGGAAAAGGGTGTCTGACGGAGCCGAGGCTGCGGGCTGCGGAGCTACGGGCTGCCGAGCCGAGCCGACCGCGGCGGCAGCGGTCACGACATTGTCGGCTCGGGCGGTTTGCACAGCTTGCCGCCGGGATAGAGACGTCCATAAATTATGTCACACACACACACACACACACACGCAGAGGTCAACGCTGCTGCTGGTCGCGGTGATCGCGTGAGTGCACAGGATAGCGCTGCAGATAACCCCCCCTTGTTTTAAACACGCCGCTATAGCCGGGCCGCGGTCTCTGTGGCGTTCGGATGCGCTTGCAGCGATACAGAGCGGGGAGAGGATATTGGGGGGAGGGGGGGGGGGGGGGGGGCTGCCGGGCCACAGCACGGCGCAGCGCGGCCCAGCGACACCGCCGCCGCCGCACAGCACGGCACGGCCGGCGGCGGGTTGAAGGTCGAACGTATTTACAGCGCCACCTAATATAGGCCTCGTCCTCTCTGCTCTGTGTTTGTCTGGCGGTGGGCGTGGCGTGGCGTGCCTGCCCGTCCAGAACGGCGGAGGCGCCGCTAGACGCCTAGACGCCGCCGCCGCCGCGTATTATCTGAAAGTGGGCCGATGATTCACAGGCAGGGGCCCCCGAAAGAACAATAAAATAATAATTGGCTCGCGTGCACTGCCGCCGTCGGCTGCTGTCCGTCGGCTGCTGAACGCCGGACGCGTCACGGCCGTGTGTCCTTGCGGCCGCATCACGCTATATGTACCCATGGTGTCCGCGCGGACTGTACCGGCCGCCGGCCCGGCAGTCAGCCTCCCAGGATGCCGACGCCGGCACCGTCACCACGCCCAGGACAGAGGTCGCTGCGCCGGGGGGGGGGGGGGGGGGGGGGCTCGGCGGGGTGCCCCCCCCCGGTGGCCCCGGTGCCCCCGCGTGCCGCCAATGCGAACACAAGACAAGAGCGGACGGCGGCCACGTCAGAGGCCCAACATGTCAGAGGTGCCCGGCGGCACCCGCACGGCCCCGACACACAGACTAGCAACACGCGGCTAGCCCCGCACTGGGTCGGAAATAAAATCAAGAGGGGGCGACAGGGGGGCAGACGGGGGCCCCGGCAGGATCCGTCCAGAGGACAGTGCCCCTGGGGGCCACTGAGGGGGCCGCTGCCGTCATGTGGTGGTCCTACGCCAACATGCATGTCCTTGAAGCCGGCCCCCGGCCCCGGGGCCTCTAGCCGGGCCTCTAGCCGGGCCCTAACCTAGGCCAAGCACTCCGCGCTAGCCGCAGGGCCGCTAGTAGGGCCCCTAGGTCCCCCCCAGCCCCCCGCGTCCTTGGGGCCCCCGCAGTGCCTCTTGGCGTGAGGACGACGGCGCCTGGTAGGTAGGCACACCCGGCGGGACGCAGTGCAGGGACGGCCAACGGGTTGCCTATCCTCGCTCTGCAGGCGCTTCACCAGCGTGTACCGGCTGTGGGGGAGGGGGAGGTAGACATATAGAGTGAGAAGAGAGAGAGAGAGAGAGAGAGAGAGAGAGAGAGAGAGAGAGAGAGAGAGAGAGAGAGAGAGAGAGAGAGAGAGAGAGAGAGAGAGAGAGAGAGAGAGAGAGAGAGAGAGAGAGAGCGAGAGAACGACTTTTTGAGACGTCTGAGCAAGCTCAATTTGCAAAGCGACGTGACATTTATTGCCAGACACGCTCGTCGCTCGTCACACGCACTCTGCGCTGCACATGACAGCCAGCCGGCGAGGTCCAAGGCCGTTCCCCGCCCCGTCCCGCCCTGCCGCATCCCGTGTCCGTCCGTCCGTCCTAGCCAACAGCGCCAGCAGCCGGGGCATCACAGACAGCGTTGAGTTCAGTCATGCCACACAGAAATAGAAAATAAAAATAAATCCCGTCACCGCAGAACGGAATGGGACGCACTGCAACTACAACTCGTCCACAGAGACATGATGTTTAGACCCTATGGGCTGTTATTGCGCTTGTGAAATTTCTGAAGCCAGCATTTCACAAAATGACAATTCCGGCACTAACTTTTTTTTTTTAGCGCGTTCGTTTTGTCTGTTTTAAATAAGTCCTGGGCACCTTACACTCCTATTCCCCTGGCCGTTGTGCACGGTTGTGCGCGGAAACGGACCCGCGTAGGTATACGGAACACCGCGGCGCGATGGCTGGTCAGCCACCACGCCACGCTAATGTGTGCAGCAGCAGCAGCAGCAGCAGCAGCAGCAGCAGCAGCAGCAGCAGCAGCAGCAGCAGCAGCAGCAGCAGCAGCAGCAGCAGCAGCAGCAGCAGCAGCAGCAGCAGCAGCACACTGTCAAGTGGCTCTGCCCCGCCGAGGACCACGGCGCGCCGCTAAATGGACAGGACGGCGCGACGACGACGAGCGAGAAAAGGAAGAAGGCCGCGGACGGGGCTTGAACCCGCGACAGCGACGGACAGAGATAAGTAACGACATGAAACAGGCCGAAAATAACGTTCGCCACCGTCACGTTTTAATGCCCATGTCGGGAATGTAATACTACTGACGACGGGTCCCTGCCCCTCCCCCCCCCCTCCCCTCCGCACGAGCGACAGACGATCCGAGGAACGTCTGGATCGTACCGCCAGCCGCACAGCAGCAGTTCAGTTCGGACCGCGCGCGGCGGGTCGGGGGCACAACCCCGTCTAATGAGGACGGGAGGGCGGGAGGGGGCTACTTGAACTCGTTAGATAGAAATGGGAGCGCCCTCTCCTTCTCTCTCTCTCTCTCTCTCTCTCTCTCTCTCTCTCTCTCTCTCTCTCTCTCTCTCTCTCTCTCTCTCTCTCTCTCTGCCAAGCACTTCTACCCCAAACTTTTACATCCAGGGGCAGGGCAGGGTAGGGCATGGCCTCCTCGGCCGTGTGTCAGACGCACGTCGGGGACGGCGACGACCACCGACAGGGGCGGGGCTTTTCCGAAAAGTAATTAAGGTACTAATTGGAAAGTCAGCCAGCGGGGCCAAGAAAGCAGCAGCAGCAGCAGCAGCAGCAGCAGCAGCGCACCCTCCGGCTCCCTCCCTTATCACGACCCCCCGCAAAGTATTTCGGATCGCGAAGGGCGGCGGCGCCCCGCTCCCCCACCCTCCCCCTCCTCCTGGAGAAAAAGAAATAACCGTGAAACAGAGGGCTCCAGTCTCCGGCCCCAGCCGTTAGCGCCGCGTTATCGAATCCCAATTTCCATCGCGTACGGCTCAACTCCGCTCCCCCGGCCCGATTGAAACGTGTCGCCGGCACAACCTAATTATCGCTAAAAACAGGCGTCGTCTGCGCGACGCGAGGGTGGGGGAGGGGGGGGGGGGACGCACAAGGGCGTTTCATGGGCGAAAGGAAAGTGCCGCGATGAGGAGGGGAGGGGAGGGAAGGGGGAGGATCAGGACACAGCACCGCAGGCGCCGCGCGCCGCGTGCGTCTGTCGCCACTTTCCCACTTCCATCTCTCACTCACGACCAGGACGAGGACGTCGGCGCGCCTTTTGCCAGGCGCCGTGTGCAAAAAAAGAAAACAGAAAAAAAAAAACAACAACAAGAGAGTTGTGATGCAAATGAAAACCAGCATCTTCTCCAACACGGCATTGACCGCAGGAGTTGTTAATTGCCGTCACTCTGCCTCCGAGGACGGGTCCTCATCGAGGTCCTCACCGAGGTCCTCATCGAGGTCCTCACCGAGGTCCTCACCGAGGTCCTCATCGAGGTCCTCACCGAGGTCCTCATCGAGGTCCTCACCGAGGTCCTCATCGAGGTCCTCACCGAGGTCCTCATCGAGGTCCTCATCGAGGTCCTCATCGAGGTCCTCCCCGAGGTCCTCACCCGGGTCCTCGTCCTCGGCCCGCGTGCTCGATGAAGGCGACAGTGTCATCGTGGAAATGAGGGCAGCACGGCTGGGCCGGCGCGGCCGGGCCGCCGATCCGCCGCATCGAATATTCATCATCACTGAGGGGCCGCGGCAACAGCTGCAGCAACGGCAACAACAGCCGTCTGTGTGTGTGTGTGTGTGTGTGTGTGTGTGTGTGTGTGTGTGTGCGTGGCCAAGGAAGTCGTCGCCGCACTACCGACATCCAGGTCACCCAACCCACTTCACACATCGGCGCCGCAGTAAGTAAGTATAGTACTTTTTCGTGCTCGCAGCAGGCAAAAGACAGTACTACTAGTAAAAGCCGCGCCCCCGTCGATACCCCCCGCCGCCGACGTGCAGCGGCCGCGGCCACGCGGGGTAGCGACGGTCCTCGGCCGCAGCCAGACGAGGCCGCCGTAGACACTGCCGCCGCCGACGACGACGAGAGGGGTCCTTACCGCTCGTTGGGGCCGGGAAGGCCCGGAGGATCGGACGGAGGACCGGGCCACTCACCTAGAACACAGAGAACAGGGAGTCGGTTAGCGCGTCACATTCGGAGGCGGCCGGGGGCGGCCGGGGGCGGACAGTGTGACTGGCAGTGTGACTGGCAGACAAAGGGGCGGACGTGTACGCACGGATGTGGCGCCGGGCCGCGACGGCCGCGTCTACTGATGACATTGATCGATCGACAGCGCGTGCGCGCGGTATATCGGCCCTCGGCGGCGGCAGCGGCGGCGGCAGCGGCTCTCCGTCTCGCGCCGCCCCGGCCGCCCCCACGGCATTCCAGGGAGAGACAGAGAGGCGCGATGGGGGGGGGGGGGGGGGCGGACGCAGGCGTTCCCTTCCCGGCCGAACGTGTCGAGGCACTTGACGGGTTCCCGGCTGGAGCGGCTGGAGCGGCTGGAGCGGGCCGGGCTGGAGCCGAGCGGAGGCACGAGCTGGCGCCGCACTCACAGCGGACAGCTCCGAGAAGTTTTCCACGCCAGTGACGCCACTCCGCCGCAAATCGAATAAGTCGGGCGCGATTCTCGTCAACACGCTCACGCTCCGGCCCCAGAGCGCCTGGAGGGTAGGCAGCCCGCGACTGCTCCAGGCACGCGCGCCGTGCGGGCTGGCCTACCCTGGCGTGCCCAGGCGCTCCACGCTCCGAGGGTGGTGGGGGCTCGGACGCACTTGACGGGCGGGGCCCGCTCCGCCTCCGGCTCCCCACAGCACAGCAGAGCCGCCTGTCAGAGCGACGCCCCGCGCGCTGCGCCTGCAGCCTTGAGGGTGCCGTGATAAGAGAACGTCGGCAGTGGCCGGCGGATGTGCGAACAACGACAGATCGGCGGGTTTGGCTTCTCTCTTGCACCCGCACCCTTGTCCACCCCCCAGTCCCCGGGCGGACAGAGACAGAGAGCGCGCGCTCAAGCACAGGCCACCGCAGGATCGCACTATATCCGACTCCGACCCGGTCCGCCAGGGCGCGGGGCACGGCTGGACGACGACTTTGACCTTTGAGGCCCTCGTCCTCGGGTCAGGTCGGGTCGAGGCGGGGGGCGGAGGCTGGTGGAGGAGCCCCCTTCCGTGACCGCTGCCGAGGCCGGCAGGACGGACAGGGCTCTGCAGTCCGTGTCCAGGCGACGCCCACAAGACCGCGTTTCAGCAGGGCGGCGATGACCATCGTGCGGTTTCTGTTCCGGCCGCCCTTTGCCGGGCCGGGGGGTGCGCTGGGCCGCTGGGCGCTGGATGGGAGTGTAGGTCGATGCGGCAGCGGCGGGCGATGGCACGCTGGCCACAGGCCGGCCGCCGTGCCGTGCGGGAGGGGCGGGCTGTGGGCACGCGACAGCACGCGACCCGACGGGGAGGTGAGGGGAGGGGGCTGAGGGCAGCGCACGCCACCAGAGGCACCGGGCCGCGGGCAGCGCTGGACGTTGGCCTAGCAGTGGACGGACCCAGGCCCGCAGGCCGCGGGTCGATATGCCTACGGTCCCTACGGTCACTCACCCAATCATAAACGCCAAGGGGGATAGGCCAAGCCAGGCATGGGCCAGGCCAGGATCGATTCGCCCCCGTTTTTCTACACTCGCCCTCCGTGCACGCCACACACACACACACACACACACACACACATGCACACGAACGTGACCAGCACTGCCTTAGTCCTCGGTGCGGCTCTGGCCTGGTGCCCGCAGCCCCACTGCACACGGCCGGATAGCGAGAGGGTCACCGGCCCGGACACCGCCCCCCCCCCCCCCCCCAACCTCACCTGGGCACTGCGGGCGGGAGCTGGGAGGGAGAGCTAGAAAATAAAATGACCAACACCCCTATTCAATGTCGAGGGGCGTGAGTCGGAGCCGTGCCGGGGCCGCCGGCTGCTGCACGCCGCACATGCGAGCTGTCCTGACCTACACGCAGGCAGCGGTGCAGCGCTGCTGGCAGTGGCGGGGCGCGCGCCACGCCGGAGGGCAGTCACTCTCGGGAGCAGCGCGCAGCGCGGGGAGGGGGAGGGGGAGGGGGGCTAAAAATATCGCCCTTTCGGTCAACGTCTCGTCTCGTGGCGTGTCAGGCCGGGACAGGCCAGGGGTAGCCAGGGGCGGTGGCGGGGGGCATGCCATCCCCCAGTGGCGCGCGGCGCCCAGCGCGGGGGCCCGGCCGGACCAGGACAGCCGACCGGCCGGCCGTCAGCCCCAGGACGCCCCCGGCGGGCACCCCCGGCGGGCACCCCAGGGGCACCCCAGGGAGGGCCTCTCTCTCCCCCGTTGGCTATTGGCCATCCATTGTGGCCCCGACGGACCGTGGCATCGGCGGCCGCAAGGCCGGAGATAACTCAGAGCCAATGCACCGCATCCTGGGCTGGGCTCGCTGCCATTCGCTGCCACTCGCTGCCCGCCAACAAGATGGGACGGGACGGGTTTGGACGCCGCCGGTCGCACTTCCCTCCCGGTCGTCGCTCTCTCTCTCTCTCTCTCTCTCTCTCTCTCTCTCTCTCTCTCTCTCTCTCTCTCTCTCTCTCTCTCTCTCTCTCTCTCTCTCTCCCCCCCCCAATTATTTCGTGTTTACAATAAACCACAGATCTGCTTTTTATTTCGTATCAATTAGTCGTTGGCATTGTATAAAAATAGAGAAATAGCCAATACGGACTGTGTAATGAAATCAATGAATCATGGACGTCGCAGTGCGACATGGAACCACAAACACACACACACACACACACACACACACACACACACGTGCGCGCGCGGCCGTCACCTGTGCTGCATTATTGGTGCGGACGTAAGACACGGCGCCACGCCACGAGACGCCCGCGCGCGGCCGGGACCACACCACGACGGCCCCCCATTTGCATACCGAGGAATCGACCGCGCGGACGGGGCGGGATGGAGGTTAGGGAAAGGAGAGGAGGGGGGGGGGAGCGGCAACGACTCAAGACAAGAGCAGAGCGCGTGCACTACTCGTTAGCACCGGCCCTCACGGCGCCCTGGGGGGGGGGGGGGGGGGGGGCGCTCGGGGGCCGCGTGTCGGACCGCCCGTCTCCTCGCCGCCCTCACGCCATCACACACCCCCTGGGCGGGCATGATGTGCTCCCCGGCAGGGCTCCTCCCAAGGAATCCGCATAGCTGCGAGGGGGTGGCGAGAGGGAGACTGACACCGAGCTAGCTCTCTCTCTCTCTCTCTCTCTCTCTCTCTCTCTCTCTCTCTCTCAAGCATGTGGTGTGCCATCATCAGTCACTGCCACACACACACACACACACACACGCACAGCCCGCGACGGAAGTGACCACACCAGAGCAGGCCTGGCGCAACAGTTCCTCTCCCGGCCCCCGCAGCCCCCGCAGCCCCGCGGGCACAGAGGCCCCGGGCCGGGCCAGGCCGGGGGCAGAGGCGGCGACCGGCCTCGACATATTGCACACGTGGCCACTACCGCCGCCACTACCGCCGCCGCAGCGAGAAACGCACGGAGGCCTTTCTCCCTGCGTCGCCCTCTCTAATCATCGCGAGAGCCATTTATACACGGCGCCGTGCACGTAGCAGAGAGAGAGAGAGAGAGAGAGAGAGAGAGAGAGAGAGAGAGAGAGAGAGAGAGAGAGAGAGAGAGAGAGAGAGAGAGAGAGAGAGAGAGAGAGAGAGAGAGAGAGAGAGAGACTGCGGAAGGGATCAACAACACCGCGGCGCGCGAGATAACCAACAATATGCGCGGGGCGGGACGATTGGCATTGATTGCGAGAAGGAGGAGGAGGAGGATAAGAGGGAAGCGGCAGAAGTGGCTGCACCCACACACACTGATAACGACACGCCGGCAGCGCCCGGCCCGCGGCCAAGAATAGCGGTGCCCTGCACGGCCGGCGCACCGCGAGACACGCCTCTTTTAATTCATTACAATTTTTCCAATTTTTATCATCCGTTTTTTTTTCCAAGTTGTCCGGTGTTTCAAATCCGCAAAATGCCGAAGTTAACCGGACCGCATGGGTGGCCAGCGAACGCGTACCGCCCGCCCCCGCCGGCTGCCAACGCTACGCCGCCTAGACAACCCCGCCAGCATCGGCGGCCACGTCCTTTCATATACTTTTGTGGGGGGCACGCGACGCCCACGAACCACCCACAGGACGTCCAGAGGGCCTTTTATCAGGGCGGGGGGGGGGGGGAGGGAGGGAAGGGAGAGAGAGAGAGAGAGAGAGAGAGAGAGAGAGAGAGAGAGAGAGAGAGAGAGAGAGAGAGAGAGAGAGAGAGAGAGAGAGAGAGAGAGAGAGAGAGAGAGAGAGAGAGAGAGAGAGAGAGAGAGGGGACGGAAGGGGCCGGGCCGGCCGCGCGGCCCCAAGGACAGGGCGGCGCGCAGCTGCGGGCCGGGCCGCGAGTGGGCGAGCGGCTGCACCGGGACCGTCCGTAAGCGACCGGCCCAACCAGCTGTGAGAAACGAGTTCGCTTTCGAGCGCCGCCGCTGCGCGCCTCCCGTCCCCTCCTCTCCCCTCCCGCCGCCGCCGCGCCCCTCCCGTCCCCTCCTCTCCCCTCCCGCGGCCTCCGCCCCTTTCACTCGCGGACTCACCTGGAAACACAGAAAGCCCGCCAGCGGGGCACTCGTAACGAGGAGGAGGAGGAGGAGGAGGAGACATTTCACTTGTCGACACGCACTGCACCACCACCACTACCACACATGGACTAGTTCCAAGTCCATCCGAGGCCCCGCCCCGTCCCACATGTAGCGCCTGCTGGGTAGGCAAACCCCGGCCGCTGCGTGCACGCGTGCCGTGCGGGCTGGCCTACCCTGGCACTCGCAGGCGCGCGGCACTCGCCAGCGCGGACGACGGAAAAGGGGCGAAAACCTCGGCGTCGGAAGCGGAGAGGTGGGAAGCGTTACAGGCCTCGTACCGTGAGTCACGCGTCACGCGGGTAACGCGGCGCGAGACGCTATGCCACGCTATGCTCTGCGTATGGGGCGCCACTGTACGCACGGAGCCCGCGCAAAACGTGTCCGCGACATTCGAACGTCGAACCCGACCCGACCAGGCCCGGTCCGCTTGACATTGGCGCGGTCACACACACACGCACACAGAGCGAAGTATACCCGGACGGAACGAGAGAGAAATACAGAGAGAAGGAGGGAGATAGAGCGAGAGAGGCCACAGGGGACACGGAGGACAGAGAGGTAATGCGAGAAGAAACAACGACGGAGGGTGCTCCGTGGTGAGAGGGAGGGTGGCGGGAGGTGTCAGGTGAGTCGCAGCATATTTTTAAAACAAATGAACGGCACTGGAAAAACGAGCTCGACAAAATAATTTGTTTAGCTCCGATACATATAGCAAATGTATTGTTTCCACCAGCGAAACTTGGCTAACTACAAAAATTTGCCTCCCGCAACAACACATTTGGATGGCTCAAATATAAATGATTCGCGTCCGTTCTTAGTTGATAACCGTTTTGGTTGTGCCGATAAAACGATTCGCTTCTCAACACCGTACACTTACTTCTTTATCGTGGACTGTATGCCGCACGAGGTCGTCGGGAATGTCGCCGTGGATTGTGGCTCTGGTTTCCAATCATCTGCTTTCACGTTAGCGTTTTTTAGCCCGCCCCGACACGTTTCTTTAGAAACGGCCGGAGCCGAGCTTATAGTCTGATGCCGCATGTTCGTTCGGGCGGACGTGTGTTCGCCGACTTATCGTTCATAGAAAAACTTCAAATCTTGCGGATCAACTACTCTTTTAACGTAGAATCACGTGCGGTGGCAACAATTTTCGATTTGTATCGCATTTTTGATTAATGAAAATTTGTCTGTTTTTGTTTTTTGAGGTTAGGGTTGACCGCCGCGCGCACACCATTACCATCGCGGCGCGCACAGGGACGGGCTCAGGTTATCGATTTTAAGCGTAACAAATACATCTGCTTTTGGGCACTTCTAGGGAGACTGCAAACGCCGCCGGCAGGCAAGCTGGCCAAGTCCCCCTGTCAAACCGAGGTGCCTGTGGAGCGCAGCGGAACTGGCACCGAGGTTGACGGAAGGGACGGGCCAGCTTGTTTTCTCTTTAAGTGAATAATTTTATGCGAGACACGTCGTGCAGCGCCCTACTTCATACATCTACGCCACGCTCCTGAACGGGGGCAACTGTTTGCGATTACCCAGAGCAATATAATTGGCACACGGCCGGGGGCGGCGTTAGCCTAGCCGGGAGCCCAGCCGGGACCAGCCGGGACCAGCCCAGCCCAGACAGTGGCCGCGGCTGATAGCCGGGACACAACACGGCTCGGCGTGGGGGAGGGAAGCGTAGAAGGACGCGGAACTAGAATTGGGCCACCGAGGCAGCCGAAGCAGGCAGCCGAAGCAGGCAGCCGAAGCAGGCAGCCGAAGCAGGCAGCAGGGCGACACGAGACAGCCTTGAGCACAGGCCCCGTTGCTCCTCCCGGCGGCCCCCATTCACAAATTTCACATTGTCGAGCAGGAGCAGTGATTCGACCCCACCACACGTTTGAAGCAAAACGAAACAATAATAAACCGTTCGGGTCTCGCGCGGGTTTAAATACCGAGGCACCTGACCTCTGCACTTCACCTGCCGCTACGACAGGCGCGGATCCAGGGGGAGGGGCAAAGGGTCAATTCCCCCCCCCCCCCCCCCAGGCGCCTGAAGGGCGCCGGAGATGTAGGCAACCGGCATAACTTTTCCGCCTGTAAGTAGGCAAAAAGCGTGACTTTGCCCCCCCCCCCCCCCCTAAAGCCGCTCCTGGATCCGCCACTGCGCTACGAGCATCCCTTGTTGTGTCGCCCGCCACGGGGGAGGCTAACCCCGGCTGCCCCGCCCCGCCCCGCGCCAGCGCCGCGCCACGGAGAACCGGAGAGTACGCTATGGTCGGTTTGATGACATCTCCCTGCTGGAAGTCATTAAAACTTTACGGCGCCACCGACGACGTTCTTAATCAGGCGCTCGCGGCGCTCCACACGGGCGGCAGGGCGCCCGCATGCCCCCGGCCTGCCCCCGGCCTGCCCCCGGCCTGCCCCCGGCCTGCCCCCGGCCTGTCCCCGGCCTGCCCCCCCCCCCAACATAACAGCAATAATAATCCCCCCTTTTATTCCCTCTCACTCACTCATCCTATTGTTATCGTCCGAGTTACCGCGCTCCTGCACGGGCCGGGGGCTACGGCTCATATACTGCAGCGGGACGACAACACCTGCTGCAGAGTGCAACGCCAGGAGTGCCGGGGGCTGCTAACGGGGACTAACCCTCTGCACTTGTTGCGTAAGAGATAGAGATACAGAGAGAGACACAGAGAGAGAGAGAGAGAGAGAGAGAGAGAGAGAGAGAGAGAGAGAGAGAGAGAGAGAGAGAGAGAGAGAGAGAGAGAGAGAGAGAGAGAGAGAGAGAGAGAGAGAGAGAGAGAGAGAGTACGCACGACAGGACGCGCGAGAAGAATGACCACTAACTCCGAAAGCAGCGAGACAGGCAGGCCATCCGCGCGAGGCGTTTTAGTGGACGCAGGCCATTTATAAACTCGCCGCGCGCGGTTTCGTCTTATGGGTACCGGCTCGGGAAGGATTTACCCGGCGGCTCTGCCTTGCCTGCCTGCCTGTTTGCGGGTGCCGGTTGTGCCGGCCGGTTTGTCAGCGTGTGTGTGTGTGTGGGGGGGGGGGGGGGGTTGGGGGGGGGGGGCTGGTCGCGGCGGGGCCGTTCCCCCGGGCCGCGCGCACCCACGGGCACAGCGGCACAGCCACGGGAACGGCCAGAGAGGCCGGCCCGGCCGGCCCAGTCAAGGTTATTCCAATCCGACGCGAATGTCAAAGAGCCAAAAGGCAGGCAAATTGGACAGTGTCATTCACATTGTCCCCGGCCGCCGGCATGACGCCTAGGCGAAACTTCCACGTATTGGGCGTGCACATACCAGCCCCCCCCCCCCCCCCAAAATTCGAGTGTTAAAGCGGGAGATCGGGGAAGCAGTGGCGCCATGGCGAAATCATTTTACTTTTGTACACACACACACACACACACACACACGCAAAAGCACGCACGAGCAAAACACCCTTGTTATCAGCAAGGGAATAACAGTGCTATGCTTTTCAAGGTTGCGCAAAGGAGAGGCGGTACTAGAGCAACAGAGACCGCTGCGAGAGAGAGGGGGACAGAGAGAACACTCAGAGAACCTCTTTGTCGTGTACGTGGCGTAGCGTCGCGGATATATACGTTTTCGCGGAGGCAGGGCATGCGTGTGAGTGCGGCGGGGAGGGGTGTGTGTGTGTGTGTGGGGAGGGGGGCCTCCCTCCTCATTTACCACGGAAAATGATACGCGACTCGGCGACCGCGTGTGGCGTCGCGTGGCGTCGCGTGGCGGGGGCGTGCGCGCCGGCAGTGTGTGACCTACTTCAGAGGACCCCGCGGCGGCCACGAGTGGGAGTTGTATTGTAAAGGGCCGGAGGGTTGTGTGTGTGTGTGTGTGCGCGTGTGTGTGTGTGCGTGCGTGTGTGTTTCGCGGGAGTGAGAGCCTTCCTTCGACCATCAAAAAGGTATACCGGCGGCGCGGAGAGGGGGAGAGGGGATCGAGGAGAAAGTGAGTGAGCCGCGCTTCACCACGCCTCGAGCGCTGCTCTGCTGCTCTGGCGCCGCACGCCGCCGCCGCCGCCACCACCACCACCACCACCACCACCACCACCACCACCACCACCACCACCACCACCACCACCACCAACCACCACCACCACCACCACCGCCACCACCACCACCACCACCACCACCACCACCACCACCACCACCACCACCACCACCACCACCACCACCACCACCACCACCACCACCACCACCGCTACCGCTCCTCGCCTAGCCGGACTCCGGGCGGACCGGAGCGGGCAGGACCACTCACAGGAGTGGCGGTCCGAGAGGAGAGGCACTCACTGGATGTCGTCCACGTAACGTTAACGGCTGCGGCTGTGCGCCTGCCAAATGAGGCGTCCGCGACTCAGGAGCAGGAGAGCTCCCACTAATCTTCCCAAAGCATTTTCCGCCATGACTTTCGAGGCTGAAATTCGAACATTTCCGTTGAACCGTTGATTCTCTTACTTATTAGTTTCAAAATTTTCTCGTTGGAATCGAGGTTTGTAAAAATATTTCAAAATGTGGGGATTTTCCAATATTTCTATGACCACCCGGAAATTTTGTTATGACTTTCTCGTGACCACCATGACCATATTAATATCCAGGTTTGCCAGAGAAATGCAAACGCCCCAAAAAATATCAAAATTATACTGAAAATTTTCGTTGATTTTTTTAAATTTTTCAATTCCGACGAAAAATGTCAGGGACCAACATTGCGGTGCGCGCGGTACAACGAGGACAACGTACAGAGCGCTGCGCTCCGCCCGCGCGGCGATGCAGCCGTCCAATCAATGGCCCACATTAGGGCGTGATTTATAAGGCCCTCCCTTCCCCGGCTCGTTATCAGCAGTGTGTGCACTTTCCTCATCGCTGATAACAGGCGCGCCGGCGGCAGCAGCAGCAGCAGCAGCAGCAGCAGCAGCAGCAGCAGCAGCAGCAGCAGCAGCAGCAGCAGCAGCAGCAGCAGCAGCAGCAGCAGCAGCAGCAGCAGCAGCAGCAGCAGCAGCAGCAGCAGCAGCAGCAGCAGCAGCATAGGGAGCCGAGAGCGCCGCAGCGCCGCACATGGACGGGCCCGATATACTCGATTAGGCGCTGGCCTGTGCTGCGGCGCTCTAGCTCCCGCTCTGCCGCCGCTCTCGCTCGCTCTCTCTCTCTCTCTCCACGTCCTGCCCCATCGCTCTCATCGCTTCGCGGTCCAACGGCACACGGCTTTCCGCGACGGCTGCCAGTCAGGACGCCACTTGACTAAACAACGGGCGAAATATAAAAGGGATCGGGGTGGGAGATAGGGGGGGGGGGGGAGATGGGCCCTCCGGCCGGCGCCCCCAGAGGCGAGCAGTGTGCATGGAGGACTGTCGGTGGCCACACCGCGGCACCCCGTCCTCGAGAGCACACCGCGGCAGTGCAGCGCTCAAGTATACCGCTTCAGGCCCGCCCGCCCACAGACACACAGCGCACAGCGGGCGCGAAGGGAAAGAAAATAGGCGATCCTGACGTCACTGCCGGGGCAAACCCTTCGGATAGAAATAGCACCCCCCACCCCTACCCTCTCCGCCCCGCTCCTCCAGGGTACGTAATAACCAATCCCGTGGCACACCCCGCCGTGCCGGAAGGGGGTGGGCTGCGGGGGGCTGCGGGGGGGCGTGAGTGGAATTTACGAGCTTTTTAAGGGCTGCACGCCGCCCAGCGGGCCGGAGGGCCCGGAGCGGGTCAGCGACCCCCCGGTGACGACTGCGGTGCGCCGCGAGTGACTGGCCGTGACCTCTCGTGTGACCCCTGGGGGGGGGGGGGGGGGGCAGCACTGTAATGATGCGTATCGAGCGCTCTGAAACGCGTTACATCGATGCCAGACGGAAGGCTCCCCTCCCCTAACCTTCCAGCCCAATACCTAGCTATCAATCACACACAGATCCGATCGCAGAACCCTTTCATCACCACGGTCGGGTGGGGCCGGCGCCGACGACGTCAGAGGTGGCGCCCCCCGCGAAGGGCGTGAGTCGCTGGAGGCGCGTGCCGGACGCGTGCCGGACGCGTGCGGACCGGGTTCGAATACCGGCTGCCGCGGTTTATTTTCCGAAGACAATCTTAATGATATCCATCCACTCACCTATTTTGCCGTTGGGCGAGTAGGGGTCGTAGCTGCCGGACGACATGGGCGACGAGTATCCGTTGGAGATGACGGTGTAGTGGTGGGGGTTGGGCCCCGGCGAGGGCGTCAGGGGCGGCGCCGCCGTCGCCGAGTCGCTGTGGCTGGGCGAGCTGTCCCAGTGGTCGGGGCTGGGCCGCTTGCCGTTGCCGTTGAGCATGCCCCCCGGCAGGGCCCCCGGCAGGGTGCTGGAGCCGCCCTGCTCCGTCTTGATGCCCACCACGCCGTTCATGCCCACCACCGACGTGGACACCCCCACAACCCCCACGCCGTGCGCCAGCATCTTGTCCTCGGCGCCGGGGGTCGCCGTGGGGCCGCAGTACATGAGGTCGTGCTTCAGGTCCATGCCCACCAGCCCAAAGGCCAGCCCGCCAACGGCCGGCCCAGCCGCCGGCCCGCCCGCCCTACTCGTGTTGGCGGCGCGCGGGGCAGCCGGCGGGGCGAGCGGAGCGAACGCAGCAAGCGGGGCAGCGCTCGCAGACCATCCGCATTCTGCCAGCGCCCTCGCTCCTGCAACACAAGGAGAAGCGGTCAACAGGGGTCACAGGGTTACCAACAGGGATCACAGGGTTACCAACAGGGATCACAGGGCTACCACAAGTTTTTCCAAGGCATTTCCCACAAGATTCTATCAGTTTTCATACAATGATTTCAAATTTTCAGACCCGTTGCCGCATTTGTTTTATTTCAAACTTTTTAGATGCCACGAGATTTTTTTCAAAATGTGGAGGTTTTCGATGATCATCCAATATTTCCACGACTACGTTCTCGAGGCTTGTAGGGACCCATCTAAATTTGTGTCCTTACGGGTATCCCGTTGCATTTACGCCCCCCCCCTCCAAGTCTGGAGAGTCTCGGGGTCGGGTACCGACCACAACAACTCCCAACCCCCGTCCCATCCCCACGCGAGCCCACGTACAAGTACGAGTGACCTTTCCACCCTCACTATCAGCAGGGGCCCGGCGCAAACAAACGCAAGAGGAAGAGAAAGAGAGATAGACCTTCGGAAAAAAAACAATAAAAAAACAAGCAACGGACGAGAAACCGTACCAGAAAAAAGTAGGGAGCCTCCGTAACCGAAGTCAGTCAGAATTGATAAGACATTTAGAGGTGACAATCAGCCGAAACATTTGGAGGGGGGGGGGGACTACATACGACATCAAACCACACGTGCAACGGGCAACACGCAAAAAAAATTGTTACAAAAAAAATGAGATAAAAAATTACAACAAAAAATGTGCACTACGCCTTCTCACTTGACCCCTTCCCAACGGGGCCGAATTCTGCTATGTATCACGCGACCGGGAGCGTCGGTGGCCTTCCATTATGCACGTCTATCTTCGACTTACTAAGACCGCAGTCTCAGCTCACAAATTGCCACGTGCCTCGTTTTTTTTTTTTAGATTATTTATTCTTTACCTCTTTTTTGAATTCAGCCTTTGAAAAATAAAGAAACAAAGAGCAGAGTTGCGTATGTTGAACGTATGCCAGACGGGGCCAGGCCTGAGCGCGGGGACGGGACGGGACGAGTCTACGACCCGCTCAAGGTCCTTTGGTGCACACTCACACACACACTCACTCACACTCACAGCCCAAGACCAGGAACAAAGACCCCTTCCCCAAATTATGCGCGGTATGTTGAACGTATGCCAGACGGGGCCAGGCCTGAGCGCGGGGACGGGACGGGACGAGTCTACGACCCGCTCAAGGTCCTTTGGTGCACACTCACACACACACTCACTCACACTCACAGCCCAAGACCAGGAACAAAGACCAAATTATGCGCGGAAACATGCACGAGAATAAAATTTGCACCTTGTTAGACAGGGGGCGCGAAACTGGGGGGCGAAGGCCTCTCCCTCTCCCTCTCTCCCTCCCTCTCTCTCTCTCTCTCTCTCTCTCTCTCTCTCTCTCTCTCTCTCTCTCTCTCTCTCTCTCTCTCTCTCTCTCTCTCTCTCTCTCTCTCTCTCACTCACTCTCACACACTCAGAGCACGTGCCCCCAATGGGGCGAGTGCTGACTAGCCCTAATACCACACCCACGGGGACGCAAACGTGAAGCTGTCTGCGATACCAACACACACAATAACGGAACCGATATTCGGCCCAAAAACCACCGCGTCGTCATCATGTGATAGCGACACACACCACGCACGGGCCACCGCTGCCGCCACAGATATAAAAACACAAACTCCTCCTATAACGTTGTAACGAAGCGATACGACAGCGCCCCCACGGCACACGCATCCGCTGTCGAACCATATCGAATCAAATCCACACAGGATCAAAAACGTAGGCACAATTTTTCATTTACAGTGCTATTTTCGTTGTCTCGCGGTTTTTTTCTGTCCTTTATCAACAGGGGGACGGTATACGATTGCGTGTGATTAAGACAGAGACACACAGAGGGAGAGAGAGAGAGAGAGAGAGAGAGAGAGAGAGAGAGAGAGAGAGAGAGAGAGAGAGAGAGAGAGAGAGAGAGGAGGGGGGTCAGAGAAAGTGACTTTCGCCGTCCGTCCGCGTTCCATCACCACATCATCGCTGTCATGTCCACACGGGACGCACGGCCACACAAACTGCTGCTACACACTTGCGTCATTTTCGTACGGCCAGGAATTTGACGTGCGGCGGCCAAACTGTGGCGCGGAAACCACGTCGCCCACAGCAGGGCCATCAGCAGCCACCGGCATAGGGCCGCATGGGGCCCGCCCAGCCCAGCACGTGTGCGCCTGCGAGATAGGCAACCCTGCAGAGCACGGGCGTCCGCCGAGTTTGCCTACCCCGACGATCGCAGGCGTTCGCCACGGGGGGAGGGCTGCTGCTGCTGTTCACCAGGAGAGGGAGGGAAAGAAGGCAGGCAGGCAGGCAGGCAGGGCCGACGAGCCATGCGGCCAAGGAGGCATCGAGCCCGGTGGAAAATCCAGCACGGGCGGTGGCCACGCAAAAACAATAATTTAAAAACAATTTATTTCGGAGGGCATTATTTATTTTGGGACGGACACCTTCTCCGTACTCGAGAAAAACAGAGAGAGAGAGAGAGAGAGAGAGAGAGAGAGAGAGAGAGAGAGAGAGAGAGAGAGAGAGAGAGAGAGAGAGAGAGAGAGAGAGAGAGAGAGAGAGAGAGAGAGAGAGAGAGAGAGAGAGAGAGAGAGAGAGAGAGAGAGAGAGAGAGAGAGAGGGGGGGGGGGGTAAAAAGAGACAAGGAAGAGCGGCAGATCCTCGTCGCGGTGGACCAACATATTAACAAATAATCGAGTCGCTAGGTGCCAGGGCCGCGGCTCTGGAACAGAACGGACCGACTCCACGAGGCGCCGGGCCGCGCTGCGACCTGGTCGTTAGCGTGTTCATCAGGTTATCACCGCGTGCGGAGGTAGAGGGGGCGGTGGCGGCGGCGGCGGCGGCGGCAGCAGCAGCAGCGCTGCTTGTGTGCTGCGACGACTGTTGTCGTGACAGTGTACCGTGACTGGGCCTTGCTGACCCCCCCCCCCTCCTTCCCACTCCGCGCCGACTCGCTTCGACCCCCCCAATCGCGGGTGGATAACCTTTTCGATTCAAGACCTTGAATCGCCAAATCGGCCTGCGATCGCGCGCTGCCGTCGCGCCGCGCCACGCCACGCCACGCCTATCGCGGGCCGGACTCGACTGCGTGTGTTCGGTGTGCTCACGGGGCGGGGCCGCGAATATTCAGCCCCCCTTCCCGAAAGCTACCGCATTAGGACTGCTGCTGAAATCTTAATTATATCCTCTTTTCGAAGACTGGGAGCGCGGGAGGACAGAGGAGAGGGAGGCAGAGAGGGAGAGACAGAGAGAGAGAGAGAGAGAGAGAGAGAGAGAGAGAGAGAGAGAGAGAGAGAGAGAGAGAGAGAGAGAGAGAGAGAGAGAGAGAGAGAGAGAGAGAGAGAGAGAGAGAGAGAGAGAGAGAGAGAGAGAGAGAGAGAGAGAGAGGCGTCCGAGAACCGGCGCGAGTCGCGGGTCCTGGACACGAACATCTCCGGCCCAGACTCCGAGCATTACAGCCTCGTTGTCAAAAAGTCAACTAAATGAGACCAGGAGGAGATAAATATACAATTTACCTGTATTTGTGAATGTGCCAGAATTCACCCTCTGGCAATAATACGACTCATAGCACTAAGCTCATCTCGAATTATGCAAGGCATTAAATGTCCACCGTTAGATTCCGCGACGCGGGCGAAATTAACAGCAGAGGAGAAAACATGGCAGGGCAGGCAGGGCAGGCCACGGGGCGCTCGGCCCAGCTCGGCCCATCCGTCTGGCCATCAGGTCAAGCTCCACGGATTCTCCATATTTTAACAAGTTTCCTTGGCGTCCGTCGTCAAGATTAGAATTTTAAAACGGAGCGCACGCAAGACACAGCAAGCAGCACGGGACCAAGAAGAGGCACACGGCCGAGCGCCAGCCACTACACGTCTCTCTCTCTCTCTCTCTCTCTCTCTCTCTCTCTCTCTCTCTCTCTCTCTCTCTCTCTCTCTCTCTCTCTGTATCTCTCTCTCCCTCTCTCTGTGTGTCTCTCTCTCCCTCTCTCTATCTCTCTCTGTCTCTCTCTGTCTCTCTCTCTCTCTCTCTCTCTCTCTCTCTCTCTCTCTCTCTCTCTCTCTCTCTCTCTCTCTCTCTCTCTCTCTCTCTCTCTCTAATTAGGTCTGGTTAGCGAATTGATACAAAGTCGCGCACGCTACCACTTCGGTGAGCACCCGCCGGAGTTAAGGCGGTTCGACAAAACGCCGTTTACTGCGAGCTGAAGTCTGTTTGCAGCGCCACGCCGCTCGACCGAGAGACATCACCGAGTCACGGCGGTCTAAACGCGACGGCCAACACGGACGCAGACTGCTGCTGGCTGTGCGAGTGTGTGCGTTACTGGGATGAGGGATTGGGGTTGGGCTCCACAGTGTCTCTGTCTCACCCACGGCGGCGTCCCGTCGCAGTGGCCGACACTCACTCTGCAACAGAAAAAGAAACACGCCAATGTCAGTCTCGGGTGTCTGACGGGGTCCTCACCCACGGCGAGCGACCGCCCCGCTATGGCGGCCCCCTGCGGCCCCCCCTGCCGAGGCGAGGCACCACTCACTCCCGAGTGTTTGGCTTGGCGCACAACGGAGGAAACGGGGGCGACAGCGGCAGGGAGCGGCGACGGGGAGGGGAAAGGGAAGAGAAGGGAAGGGCGGACATCACCGCTGACCCTGAGCCCCCCTGCCCCCTCTACTACACCGAGTGCAGCGAGCTGTACACGCCTCGGCCGTTTCCGGTCCTACACCATGTGCACAGCCCCCCCCCCCCTTCTCTAATGCACTTGAATTCAGACTGAAATAAACCGCAGCGCCGCCCCCGCGTCTGCTGCTGCAGCTGCTGCTGCTGCACCGCATGCCGGCTGCAGCCCGTGTCCCGTGGCCCCACGGTGACGTCACCTGGCCGCCAATGAGCGTGTCGGGTAGGAGACGATGTCGCGGTACGGAGGGGAGGTGGGAAACAGCGCGCACAAGAGACGCTGCAGCTCAGCTGGAGAGACACCAGGGCTGTCGGGGACAGCGGGGGAGGAGGACATGGGGGCCCTGTGCTGGTGGCGGACCGGGGGAGGGAGGACCAGGACCAAGGACCCCGCCCTGTGCGCTCCACTGACCCTTTGGGCCCCCGACCGAGGGCCGTCGGCCTCCTGGAGGCCGGGGACAGCCGGGGGCAGCCTGGGGCCGCGGGGGGCCAGCGACACCCCGCGCCCCGGGGCCCCCGCGGACCGCCTTGGAGCGCGGGGTACCGACACGGCGGGGCGGGGCTGGGCTGGCCGGCTCACGGCTGCATAAGGGATGCGGGGCTCACGTGGCTAGCGTGTCCGGCACGCACTGCACGCCGCTGCTGCAGCCGCCGCCGCCACTGCAACTGCAGCGCCGCGCCGGCAGCCGGTGAAAGGTGGGTGGGAACGGCAGGGCAGGCCAGGCAGGGCAGGCCAGGCCCCGCCACGAGGGGAGCAGAAGAAAGTGGCGGGGCCGGGGCGCCGTCAGGCGTAGTGGCCGCGGCCGCGAGCCTATAGACATTCCATCGGCTGCAGCAGCCGCCTCCCCTGCTGATGCTGCGCCACAACATTAGCATCGTCTGCTTGAAGGGCGATCCCGACGACACACACAGGGGGGGGGGCTGGGGGGGGGGGGGTTGGTTGGGCGATGAGAAGAATGTAGGCTTGATCAGGAGACCGCACTTGGTTTGTATTCCGAATCGGTGGTTTGTGGTTAACAGAATGCTCGCGGTTTGTCGTGGTTACCGTGACCTGATCGCAGGCGCGGCGGGTTCGTGACTGCCCGTCCTAGGCTCGGCCCGGACCCCCCGGGCCCGGCGAACGCATCGGCCCGGCAGCGCGACTTTTGCTGATCAAGCAGTGCCGCGCTGTCTTGCCCAGCGCGCGGCGAGACCGGACAGCCGGACTTCACCTCGGAGCAGCCAAGTTCCTTCGGTTGGACTATTTTGCGGACAGCCCCAAAGGGCTGCCCGTAACAACACACACACACACACACACACACACACACACACACACACACACACACAGCTCGTCCGCTCCCCGGCCCTGCCCGGCCCCGCGCAGCCTGCAGCGAGTCAGAGGACCAGAGGGTCAAGAGGTGGTCAAGGAAGGAACGGGCGGGAGAGGGGGGGGGGGAAGAGGCACAAGTGAGGCAGCAGGAGACAAACGGGCGGCAGGAGGAAGAGTTCTGGGCCCGCGCTGCGGCTGCGGACGCCCGCCCGAATCCTTTCACTGGCAGCGCGTGGCTCGTGGCCCACCAGGGGGGCCGGGGGACCAGGAGGGCGGGGCGGGGCGGGGAGGGGATGGGCTGGGCTCGCCTTTTAAAGACGCGGCCCATCGGCCCACACCCCAGCAGCGCCTGGGGAACACACTCGCGGCGCATAGCGGCCACGCGCGCGCGCGCACACACACACACACACACACACACACACACACACACATACTAGCTGCCTGCCTGCAACCATACACGCGTGTGTTCGACTCGCAAAACCGTGCTGCCGCCACCGCCGCCGCCGCTGCCGCTCCGCGTGAAAATGCGAAAATAATAGCCGCACGCACGCCTCCACGTCGCAGAAAAAAAAAAAAAGTAAAAATAAAATATAACCACTCGCGTTTCCCTCCCTCCCTCCGGCAGCCCCCGCGGCCCGCAGGGCGCCGCCTATCCATCCAGTAGAGTGAAACTCGCGGCGCGGTGTAGTGCGGCTGGCGGCGGCCGTAGGCGGCCAGCGCGGCGTGCTCAACACGCGCGACGCCGCCAGGAGTCCCGCCGCGCCCCGCCCTGCCCCGCCCCGACCATAGGCAAGCCGCCGGAGGGACGCAAGCGAAAAACGTTCGCGAGACCTGGCAACGCCGTCCACCTCACCTGACGGCGCGCCGCGTCGTCCATCACCGCGGGGGGCTCCCGGCACGGCACGGCACGGCACGGCACGGCACGGCACGGCACGGCACGGCACGGCACGGCACGCGGCTATCCCCCCACAGCTACAGGACGGCCGGCGCCGAACTCCTGAGGCAGAGTCGTCTGCAAAGAGCATTGCGGCGCAGCACCCTGTGTGCGGACGGCACGCGTTCCACCGGGGTCCAGCGGCGGCTGTGACGGCAGCACCCCCCCCCCCCCCCACCGCCTCACCTCCCCCCCCCCCCTCCTCCTTCCCCGGACCACTCTCTAAATCGCGACGCTTCCCAGCCGGCCGGCTAGACGGTGCGCGCTGCTCCACGCCACGCCGCCGCCGAGCTGGCCGGGCCGCGGTCTAGGGCTGACCTAGAAAAGCACGGCATGAGCGGGGAGCCCTGGCGGAGCGAGCCCGGCAGCTGCAGCGGCCGCTCACCGAGACCCCCAGGCCGCCCGTCCCGTCCGCCCGCCGGCCCCGGTACGGGTCTGAGCCCTCCCCTCCACCCCACCTTCCCCTCTTTCCTACGAGTCGTGCCAATAATCCCGTCTGCGAATAACAGCGAAGCAGTGCAGCACACACAGATACACACACACACACACACACGCGCGCGCGCGCGCGGGACCTGCCCACGGTGTAGTACAACACACGGTGACGCAAGCTCCCTATGGTACGTTCAACTGGCAACTAAACACACACAGTCGGTCAGACACGCCTCTAACGTAGCCGCACCAGCTCATACGGCCCTGCCCTGCCCTGCCTGGCCTGGCCCGGGCGGTGCGCGCCGCATGCGCTGCCAAAAGCCTGCTTACTGCTTATTCCCAGACGCGGCGCCGGGATTGGCAGGGACCGCGCGGCCTCGAGTCCACCTGTCCCGGGCAGTAAACCCCGTTCGGGTCCCAGCTCAGCAACATGCTCAGCAGCAGCGCGCTATGGGGAATGACGTGCTCCTTCCTGGTGCCGTCGTGTGCTGGCAGTGTAGCCAGGCCGACGCACCGGGGCGGCGCGCGGCGCGGCGATGGAGCGGGGCGCGGGGGCCGCGGGGGGCGGGCCGCGGGGTGAGGCCTCTGGCGCGTTGAGTCAAGGCTGAAGCAGCGGCGGCGGTGCGGGTGGGGAGCGAGGAGAAGGGACGGGTCGGGACATCTGGCCGCGTTGCCACGTCGGGCACATAGGCCCCTGCTGCCCGCCTGCTGCCTCTCGGCGCTGCGCTGCTGCTAGGACCCTGCCTGGCCTGCACCAGCCCTGGCTCGGCCCTGCCGCGGCCGCGGGTTGCCATTCCCGGCCGCGGTGCACTAGAACCGGCTCGGCTCGGCTCGGCTCATCTTGGCTCGGCTCGGCTCGCCTCGGGGGCACCCGCGGGACCCCATCCCATCCGCGACCACTGACCACCTGACTCTGACTCGCCGGGTCCGGGAGCTCGCCTCTCTTGCTGTGTGGACACACAGCGCCGAGGCCTCGCCTCGCCATAGGTCCTCGAGACGAGCCCACTTTGCTGACTAGAACGAACCTAGAACCAGGGGCGTAGGCAGAGGGGCACCCCTCCCCTCCCCCGTAACCGGCAAACGGGGTGGGCAACCCGCATAAGAAACGCCTGAATGTGGCGAATTACTGCGGCATATCCCCCTCCGAAACCCAAGTCTGCCTAGAACCCCTCCGGCCGCGGGTACGACGCGCGGCGCCCACCCCCGCCCCGCAGCCAGGGGGTACGCCTGCGTGTGTGTGTCTGTGAGTGTGTGTGTGTGACCCCGTTCCCCCTGTTCCGCGTTCCACCCGTGTGTGGCGGCGAGCGCGGCCTTGACACAAGCAGCCACCCAACCCAAGCTCAGCTGCGCCCAGCCCAGCCCAGCTCCCGCCCCGCCCCGCCCCGCCCGCAGCCTGTACTGCGGCACGCTGCCAGTCCAACCCCACCTGACCGGCGCAGCGTCCGGGCTGCACAGCGGACGGGAACACCCGAGGGGGCAGCCGAGCGGACACCCCCGCCGCCCCCGCGGGGCTCCACCGCCCCCCGCCACAGCGCCGTCACGAGAAAGGTCGGAAGGTCGGCTCGGCTGGGGGCAGGCCGGGGGCAGGCCGGGGGCAGGCTGGGGGCAGGCCGGGCCGAGTTTACGTGACTCGCCGCTAAAGTTGACGCTGCCCGCTGCCCTCACGCTGCACACACCACACACCGGCTGCTGGCCCGGGTCACCTCTGCGCGCGTCCCGCCGGACCCGGCCCCCAACGGATTAGAATTTCAATCGCAGCGCGCCGTGCTGCTGAGGCTGTCGGCTAGTACCGGCGGGGACCGAGACCATGCGGTCATGTGCAACACCGGACATGAGCAGCGGCCAAGAGAGAGAGAGAGAGAGAGAGAGAGAGAGAGAGAGAGAGAGAGAGAGAGAGAGAGAGAGAGAGAGAGAGAGAGAGAGAGAGAGAGAGAGAGAGAGAGGAGAGAGAGGAGAGAGAGGGAGAGAGGGAGAGAGGGAGAGAGAGAGAGAAAGAGAGAGAAAGAGAGAGAAAGAGAGAGAGAGAGAGAGGGAGAGGGAGAGGGAGAGAGAGCGAGAGAGAGAGAGAGAGAGAGAGAGAGAGAGAGAGAGAGAGAGAGAGAGAGAGAGAGAGAGAGAGAGAGAGAGAGAGAGAGAGAGAGAGAGAGAGAGAGAGAGAGAGAGAGAGAGAGAGAGAGAGAGAGAGAGAGAGAGAGAGAGAGAGAGAGAGAGAGAGAGAGAGAGAGAGAGAGAGAGAGAGAGAGAGAGAGGGGGGGGAGAGAGAGAGCGAGAGAGAGCTGCACCGTGCAAACTCGTCACGGTAAGAAATGAGTTTCGACTTTCAAGAAACGACGTTGCAGCACACACACACACACACACACACACACACAGACCGCCCCGCCGACGCAGTGACAGCTCCCGCCGCCCGCCGCCCTCGATCACTTCCACTCCGCAGTGTCAGTTGTCGTCAATAATAGACAGCCCGACCAACGTACAGAATCGCGTGCCTCCCCTTCCCTCCCGCTTCCTTTCCCCTCCCCTCCGCCCCGCACATCCCACATCCTCAACTTTCCGATGGCAGCGCACAGAGTCGGCCTAATGACATATTCCAGTCAGCCCTCCCTCCCTCAACCCGACTCCCCTCGTCTTGGAAGTTTGCCAGGACTCATCGCGCGCCCTTATAGTATATATTTACGCCTTCCAACAAAACCGGACGACGGCCAGGAGGAGAAAAGGACGCTGAAAATGAATTTCCGCACAACTCTGCCTGCCCCCCCCCCCCCCCCACGTCTTGACGTGCTTTGCAACGCTTCGTGGAGCAGCGAACTGCCCCCCCCCCCTCAGCGCATTAGCCACTCACTAGAAGGAAGGAGGGATTTGTGTGTGTGGGGGGGGGGGGGGGGGCGACAAGGACTTTGCAGCTAGACGACGCGAAGCGATGCACTGCCTGCGGTGCCCCCCCCCCTCCCCCATGTGCCGACGCACGTGCACAGCGAGTTCCCCCCCCCCCCCCGCATGACCGAGGGGACCAGCAGCGGCAGTAGGGAGGCGAGGCGTTGCGGCAGGTCTTTGCCAAAGTATCTCTATATAGTTGTCACAGGAGCGGGCGATCAGTTCTCTCTCTATTTTTCAGTTGATTTCCAGACAAGGAGAAAACTATTTTAGCAACCAAAATTGTGTTGGTCGAACTACTTTGTAGTTGAACCCTCGAAAAGTCACTCAGCTGCCTCAACGAAAAGTTAGTTGCTCCAACGAAAAAGGTATGTTGCGGAAGCAAACATGTGATTTTGTTCCGGCGACACACCTATATTCGTTGGAGTAAGTGATCTTTCGTTGGCGCTACTAACACATAGTAAATAGTTACCCAACTACAATTTTAGTAAGGGGTAGGCAGTCCCGCTGCGCTCCGGCATGTTCGGGTTGCCTACCCCGCAGGGCGCCTCCAGCGCGGTACGGCCCCGAGTACACAGACAGGAGTGGCCGGGGTGTGAAATACCGAGGGGTGCGCCCCGGCAGCCTCATGTCAGGCCTCATGTTCCCTGTATACACTTTACCGCCGCTGACTATGTATGGGCGACCGGTCAGAAACCTGCAGTTTGTTGGAAAGTCGGTCGCGACCGCCGCGGATATAAATGAGTTCAGTGGCGGATCTGGGAGCGGCTTGAGGGGGGGGGGGGGCAATGTCCCGCTTTTTGCTTACTTACAGGCGGAAAAGTAATGTCGGTAATGCCTTCCGGCGCCGAGGGGGGGGGGGGGGGGAATGGGCAGTTGCCCCCCCCCCTCAAATCCGCGCCTGAATGAGTTGATCCGGTTCTGAGCGTCGTCGACGACACCGCGTCTGGTTTCACCCGGGCGGCGCGTTAATCTATGCACCTGCAGGGCTGCCGCTGGCTGCCGCTGGCGCTGGCTACCGCTGGCTACCCGCTGGCTACCCGCTGGCTACCCGCTGGCTACCCGCTGGCTACCCGCTGGCTACCCGCTGGCTACCCGCTGGCTACCCGCTGGCTACCCGCTGGCTACCCGCTGGCTAACGGCGTTACAGTCTTTTTTTTACTACCCCTACCCCCACCTCTCTTGAGCTCGTGTGACCTTTTCTTTTATGTAACGGTTACGGCGTTACATCGTTACAGTAACGCCGTTACGATACATTTTTCGAAGGGAGTAACGGTAACGGTAACGCGTTACACTTTTTAAAAGTATCGGTAACGGTAACGCGTTACCGCTGGCTACCCGCTGGCTACCCGCTGGCTATCCGCTGGCTATCCGCTGGCTATCCGCTGGCTATCCGCTGGCTACCGCTGGCTACCGCTGGCTACCGCTGGCTACCGCTGGCCCCGCACGGCACGCCAGCCCAGAGGGAACGCTGAACGCCTCCCGCGGGACAGCAACGGCAGCAGGCCCCTCAAGTTCGCAGGCTATGGCGGGCTTGGCAGGCAGGGGAGCAGAGGCAGCGCAGCCAGCGGACCGGATCGCCTCTGGGACGCCCGGCCCGCGGCCCGGTCAGCGCCGCACATTACGACAGCCGACACGCAACACCTCGAAATGTGTGCCGATTTTTACACCGCTTAGCTCTGCGCGAGGCGTTTTTCGGCCAGTGCCGCGACCGGCGGGGGTATCTCTGGAGGAGGGGGAGCGGGTTGGGGGTGCTGAGGTGAGGTCCCCGCCGACAGCAGGGGCAGCGCTCGCTGCTGTACACGGCAACGCACTCCGAGGTCGTGCCCGCGGTGCATGACAGGTGTCACCGGGGTCGCCGGGCGGGGGCCAGGGGCCGCGGGCCCGGGGGCAGCAGCACCACCGGCAGAGGAGGCGGCCGCCACCACCAGCACTGCATAATCCATGCGCGAACATCGCTAACCGTCACAGCACAGCAGCAGCGCCAGGACTGTTCCCAGCCGGCTCTGTCGCTGTGCACAGGCCAACCCCTCCTCCCCCACCCACCACGGCGGGGAGCAATAAGTTCCAAAGGCCCCCGCAGACAGAGAACCGCATAGGGGCCTTTGTGAATATCAATTAGGCAACAGCTCCCACTCGTCGTCCAAAGGCACTTCCACCCTCACCTGCCCGACTACAAAGTGAATGAATGGGGCGGATGAATGAACGGCTGAATAATGCCATGAATGAATGACAAGTTGGCTGACGCATCGCGGGGCATGAGGACATTGCCTGAGGCTGGGGCGAAATCGCGGCAATTGGCGGCAGCGTGCTAATGTGGCGACCGCTCCGCTCGCGCATATTCGCGGCGACTCCTCTGTCCTTGTCACGCCCCCGACACCTTCCGTGATCGCGCGCGCGCGAGAGAGAGGGAGAGGGAGAGGGAGAGAGAGAGAGAGAGAGAGAGAGAGAGAGAGAGAGAGAGAGAGAGAGAGAGAGAGAGAGAGAGAGAGAGAGAGAGAGAGAGAGAGAGAGAGAGAGAGAGAGAGAGAGAGAGAGAGAGAGAGAGAGAGAGAGAGAGAGAGAGTTGCCGAGTATAGATGAACTCATTGGGCGCGTGCGAGCGCTGTTCGCACAGGGCTGGTTGTGGGCGGCCGCCCCCGCCCTACCTCAGCTCACGTCCAGGTCAGCCAGGGCGCCAAGTGTGCGTGCCGCGCCGGTCACGGGGCCGGCTTTGGAAAAGGGAGCACGGCGACGGCGACTCGGTCACGCTGTACTTGCAAAACGGTACGGGGAGGACCGCGGCGGGGCGGCCGCCGAGGTGCTAATCCCTGTCGAGGACCCGGCCCGGACCGGCCGCGGACCCTGACGCCCCATTTCCACACGCCCGCAGCGCCTGCGAGTGCCGGGGTAGGCCAGCCCGGCCGCCACGGGCGCGTGCTGAGGTCGTGGTTGCCTACCTAGCGGGCGCCGCGCAGCACGCCACTCAAGGGCAGGGACGGCGGCTGCAGGCTACAGGCCCTTTGGCGGCCCGGCCCGGCCCGGCGGCGGGCTAACGGCCGAGCGACACGCCAACAACACGACGGCCCCCGGCTGCCCCCGGCTGCCCCGGCTGCCCCCGGCTGCCCCCGGCTGGCAGCAGCACCCACCCGGGCTTCGGCCTCGGGACGTCCGCGCCCCCCGAAACTTTGATCTCAAATTGCACTACGATACGAGTAGTGGGCTGCGATGACGACGCTCCGACGGGGTCCGACGGGGGCCGACGGGGTCCCCAGGCCGAGGCGCTCCCGCCCGGCTCCCACCCGGCCCCGCGGGGGTGGCGGTGGGTGTCGGCGCAGCGTTGTTGTACGTGATATCGATTTTCAGAGTGAAGTCGGCCCAGCCCAGCCCAGCGCAGCCCGCCAGCCGACGGCACGGCGGAGGCCGGCCCGGCCGGGCCCACGGCCTACGGGGCGTAGGCCTCCGGAGGGAGGCGCGGCGCCGGGCTGCCACCACCCACACAGCGTGCCGGCACCAGCACCACCACCCCGTGGCCGTGGCGAGGCGACCGCTGCCGGGGCGGCGGGGGCCCGGGTAAGGGAGCACCCAAAGGGCACACGTCCAGTCTGAGCGCGGCAAAAACGGCGCCCGCTGTGTAGGCAACCGCCACCTCCGCAATGCACGCGTGTCGAGCGGGCTGGCCTACCCTCCGTCTCGCAGGCGCTCGCGACGTCATGCCGAGTCAATCGGCCTCGTGTGAACTGGGCTGGCTGGACACGGAGAGGGGCCCCGCGCGAGGCTAAAGGTGCGCGCCATTCACTGTCGCACAGCCCGCGTCGCAACAGCAGCGCTGTACTACGTGGCTGCGTGCTGCTGACGTGTTATTCCCATGCTCATCTCGTTCTCTCCTTCTCTCTCTCTCACATTCGAGGGTCGCCAGTATGCACCCCAAGGCGGCCCTTGCGGGTACCGGTCGGGTACCGGTGGGTACCGGTGGGCTACCAGCAACAGCCGATTATCACAGCCGGAATATCTCTCTCTCTCTCTCTCTCTCTCTCTCTCTCTCTCTCTCTCTCTCTCTCTCTCTCTCTCTCTCTCTCTCTCTCTCTCTCTCTCTCTCTCTCTCTCTCTCTCTCTCTCTCTCTCTCTCTCTCTCTCTCTCTCTCTCTCTCTCTCTCTCTCTCTCTCTCTCTCTCTCTCTCTCTCTCTCTCTCTCTCTCTCTCTCTCTCTGTCTCTCTCTCTATCGCTGCAGTAAGCGCCCGCCGCATACCGACCGGTACACGACCCGATAACGACCGCAAGTATATTTTTCCGCGCGCGCAGAAAACGTTAGTAGGGCACAAATAAAAGCGTGCGCGAGTAGTAAGCAGCGGCAGCGGCAGCGGCAGTGCGGGCAGGGCGCGTGTGTGTGTCGTCCTGCCGGCCCCGGGACAGGACAGGTGCTGGGGCGGGCGGGCAGCTCTAGCCAGCCGCTCCCCCGGCACCACACCACCCCACGCCCCCTGGCCCCGCCCCCGGGCCCCCGGCACCGTGCCGATATTTATACCCAGAGGTATGTAGGTTATCGCGCGCGCGCGCGCACACACACACACGTGGGGGGCGCACGGTGTAGTACACCCCGGCTGGCCCCGGCCGGGCTGAGCCAAGCCAAGTGCATTTCGTGTTTACGTCGAGTCGCTGAACCCGCGCACGGCTCGGCGCGCTCCTGTCACGTCGCTACCGCGTCCTTGCCCGCCACTGTGACGGACGCGGCGGGGGAGAGAGAGAGAGGAAGGAGGGCATCGCGCCCCCACGACTCCAGCCACAGCCACCTGAACAACTGGACAATCTCCGTCATATGTCCACGGCACGTCCGCCGCAGAGGCGACCGAATCTCCAACCTCGGCGGCGATTCACATCGAATGTTAATCAGGAATCTCGCTCACCACGGCGGCCTGGAAGTCGCACACGAACACGCGACCCGCCGCCCGGCCAGCACCAGCCCGACCCGACCCGATCGACTTGACAATGAGGCCACCGCGTCAACAACAGACGCCCTTCTCTGCCCTTCGCGGTGGACCGCCCCGCCCGCCCCGCCCCGCCGTCCAGCCCGTGGCCACACCTGGGGACCAGACCAGACCGGGCCGGGCCGAGCCCGGGGTCGCGGCGGGCTGTTGATCTAGATCTCAGAGACACGCCACGCACACGCCACGCACACGCCGCGCACACGCAGCCCGCAGCGGCCTGGCCGGGCCGCCTTCCACCACGAGATGCGGGAGCAGATCTGTCAGGTGGGGCCGCGGACTTTACCACCAAGCACCGTACCTGCTGCGGGGCCCGCGGGGACTCATCGGCGGGGACCTCATGGAGGACAACGTAGGAGAGAGAGAGAGAGAGAGAGAGAGAGAGAGAGAGAGAGAGAGAGAGAGAGAGAGAGAGAGAGAGAGAGAGAGAGAGAGAGAGAGAGAGAGAGAGAGAGAGAGAGAGAGGGAGAGAGAGAGAGAGAGAGAGAGAGAGAGAGAGAGAGAGAGAGAGAGAGAGAGAGAGAGAGAGAGAGAGAGAGAGATGGAATTGAGGACGAACTCTGCGCGCAGCTCTGCATCGGCCCCCGCTCCGCCGGTCCGGCCGGTGGGTCCGGTGGGTCCGGCCGTAAGCAGCCGCAGCAACACAAAGTGGTCTCGTCTGCGTCAAGGAGAAAGGGAGCGGCCCCTCCCCTCCCCTCCCGTCCCGTCCTGACGTGGCCTGGCGGCGGGCGCCGCGGTGATGCGGTGTGATGCACTCCGTCGGCGGTGTCCTGTCCGCAGGGCCCCAGGGCGTCCCCACCGGCTCGGCTTCCACCTTCGCACGGCTGCGCTGGCTTATTCCCTCCGCTTCCGCGTGCTGAGCATGAGCAGTGCTGAGGTGTGCCACTTTTTATCTCGCCTGTTGGGCCATCGGATGCACTTTCGATAAGCGGGGCGTGGCGGCTGCACGGGGGACCTGGGGGGGGGGGGAAGGGGGCGTCTGTACACGGCCGGGAGGGGACCCCCGGCCACCAGCAGCCGGGCGGCGGCAAGGGATCGTGAACGGCGAGGTGCTGTTTACAGGATAGTTTCCCGATGACGGCCGTCATAAACCAGAATCAGACCCCGACGAGGCAGCACGCGTGGCCGGTGTAGCTCTCCGTAGGCCTACACGTAGCGGCCGGTGTAGCTCTCCGTAGGCCTACACGAAGCTACGTAGCTCCCAGCGCTGCGAGCGGACCGTGCGGCAGCGTGGCTGACGTCTCACATTCCGCGGCGCGATGCACGGGGCTCCAGTTTCCGAACCCAATACGTTCGCCGGCCGATAGTCGACGCCGAGCCGAGACGACGCCTGCGGGCTGACGGCGAGGCTGCGAGGCTCCCATCCCAGGCACCCCGCAGCACAGCACGCCGCCGACGACTCGCATCCCGTCATCGCCAAAGGTCGCGGTGCCGACGCCGACGGCCAGAGCCAGGGCGGCGCGGCACGTCAGGCGTCCGGCCATTCTTCGGCTGGACCAAAAGTGTGGTGGTATAGTAGCATGGCTTTCCCCTCGGCATGTCGACGGCAGCAGCGGCAGCGGCAGCCATTACGGGCCGCAATCAGGGGCAGACGGGCGGCAAACAAGCATCCGGTGTGCTGCACTGCGCTGCACTGCACCCCGGCCTGGCCTAGCACCGCCACGGCCCCGTGGAAAACTACCCGCAACAACACCGGCACTCCGCCCTGGGCACGTTGTCGACTCAGGCACGACGTGAAGGCGGCCGAGGCTGCCGCCAACCTTACCCAGTCCGGCGGCATGAACGCCCTCATGGCGCCGACGTCCGTACGGCGGCCGCAAGGCGAAGTACCCCCGCCTTGCTTGAGGACAGGTTTCCGGCGCGCGGCAGCAGACGACGCGCGGGTAGCAGACGACGCTCGGGTGGCAAACGACGTGGGGCTAGCAGACGACGCGGGTTTAGCAGACGACGCGCGGCTACCAGACGACGCGGGGCTAGCAGACGACACACGGCTACCAGACGACGCGCGGCTACCAGACGACACGCGACGGCGACACACGACAGGCGCAGCTAGCGCTCCAGGTACCGCGCCGGACCGGACTGGCCCGACCCGTCTCTCTATTTTGTGTGAACAATGGGAATTACGCTCAGTCAAACAGCCCAGCGACATGCGCAAACAACGCCCCCCCTCCCCTCCCTCACTCCCCTGCCCCGCCGCCCGCAGCACGCCCCACCCACGCACACACACACACACACACACACACACACACACGCACACACACACACACACACACACGCCACGCCCTCCAGAAACAACAAGAAGAGGGACCGAACGGAATGGTTCCCGGGGAGGAAATGCGCTTTATCGGCCGACAGAAGACGTGGCCATCCTCACTCTGCGTCTGCGAGCCGCGGGGCCGGCGTGTGTCGTGTGCGCGTGCGTGCGTGTGTGCAGCGTGTGTGCAGCGTGTGTGCAGCGTGTGTGCAGCGTGTGCCCAGCAGAGCTCATTCAAGCGCCGCCGCCGGCCCCGCCCGGTCTAGGTCCAGCTCCTCAGTCCGGCCGACCGACCAACCTCTTCGATTTCACCCGGATTTCACCCGCGAGAGCCGATTTCGTCCCAATCATGGAGGTGCTGGTCATCCGAACAGGTTGTGTGTGTGTGTGTGTGTGTGTGTGTGTGTGTGTGTGTGTGTGTGGGTTCGAATAGCTGCTTACGGCTGGAGTAGACCCAGCTCGGCGCCAGCTGGATGCCGCCTGGCTACGCCTGGTTCAGGGGGTCCACTGGGCACCACGTGGCGTGGACCCATATGGTCTTCCCTTCCCTCCGGCCGCCTCACCAGGGAATGGACTCGGCGCAGTCAGGAGGATCCTGGCCCGTCTCGGTTTGCAGCCAGCGCCGTTCCCGCGGCGTCACGGCGTTCTTCTTCGAATCCGGTTTGAATAGAGGTTTCCAATTAGACCTGGAGACGGATGCTGAGGAACAACCACTCTTCCAGGCCGGTTACTCTCGAGGCCCGGTATAAGAAACTTGAGTGGTGTTGAGTGAACTTGGTGGCTACACCCCATATTCGGCGAGGCCCTTGTACATCGATTTTTCTCATATCTGCTCTCGACAGTATCTGGTCTGGAAGTGTTTTTGTTTTTCAGCTTCCGTTTCCACGTCTCATTGGAAACCTCTATACATACGACGAAATGCCCTATTCCGGCAAGCGCGGATCCAAGGGCCGGAAATGTAGGCAACCGGTGTAACTTTTCCGCCTGCAAGTAGGCAAACAGCGGAACATTGCCCCTCCCCCTGAAGCCGCTTCTGGATCCGTCACTGGAATTATTCCGGCCGGACCCCAATCGGAGGTAAAACGTCAGCCATCGTGGCGGGCTGCATTGTGTGCTTACTGCAGGAATATACATTTCCCGCGGCTGGGAAAGGCGCGGTGCAATGCGGGGTGAAAGTCAACAAGAGCGTCATTATCAAGTACACAAAACAACACGGCGCCGGCTCGGGTCTCTTTGTTTGCAGAACCCATCGCTCTGCGTGGCGGGAGCCGCGGGAAGCAACGCCACCCCCCGTGCTCGAAGCCTCGGGAGGATGTCACGGTCCTCAAACCCGTGCTGCACCGCCCCCCCCGTCCTGGGTCCCCTGCCGCGGGGCCGGGGGGGCCGCGCCCGTGCCAAAACGCACGCCGCCGTATGTTTCTATTCTAGGGTCGCCCACCCCTCCGCTCCACTCGGAAGAGAGGGCCCCCCCCCCCCTCCCTTGGCCTTGCGGGCGCTACCTGCAACCCCCCCCCCCCCCTCACCATCACCCCCCGCCGAGCGCAATATCTGACCTACAGGTCCACAGCGATGGGCAGAGAGGGACAAAAGAGAGAGCCCCGCCCCGCATGCCCTTTCCCGCATCGAACACAACGTGACATTCTCTGCTAAACGGCCCTTGAGTGGAGGCAAAGGGAGAGAGCCATAGGCAGGGGGGCCCCCCGGAGACCGCAGAGGGAAGTGCTGTGCCCACCGGGTAGCCCGGCCCGGCCTTCCCCATACACACACACACACACACACACACACCTCCCATTCTCTTTCTCTCTCACACACACAGTTGCGGGCTGAACAGGCAACGCAGCGCCCCGATGTCGAGCCGGCAACGCCGCGTGGCTTGGCTCTCCGCTGTGGTGGCTGGCCTGGCCTGGCAGGCTGCGCTCAGACTGCGCTAGGCCGTGGCGGTGGTGGTAGCGGCAGCGGCAGCGGCAGCAGCAGCAGCAGCAGCAGCGGCAGCAGCGGCAGCAGCAGCAGCAGCAGCAGCAGCAGCGGCGGCGGCGGCGGCAGCGGCCTGAGCCGAGCCCGGCCTGGTGGCATGGCCCGCATGTCTGTCTGTCTGCCGCCCCGCCCGCCTGTCCGCCGTGCCGCTGCCCCGCCCCGCCCCGCCCCGCCCTGCCGCGGCCTCCGCTCCGCCGGCTCCGCGGCCCGCGGCCTCATCAGATGGACCGGACCGGCTTTTGACGTTTCGTTGCATTCTGATGAATTGCGTCACGACACGATCGAAGGGCGCGGAAGTGGCGTTGCCATGAGACAACGACAAGCCCGGAGGGAGGCGGCGCGTCTTCGTGCGTCCGGGCCGCGACAGGACGGCGACGGCCTCCTCCTCCAGTGGAATCACATGTTTTGGTCCGGTTGGGGCCGAAGGGAGGCCTGAGCCCACCGTCATCACAGCGGCGTAACGGACCCCAGTCCGGAATAGGGTCCGGCGTGACAGGATTCCTCCGCCGATGATAAAAGTGAGGGCAGGACCTTTGTCACGGCGTGCCATACGTCATAGAGTACCTGCTGCGGTGGGCAGCGCGGCCAGCCCCGCCACCGCCACCGCCGCTGCAGCTTGTTGAGTAGGGTACTTTCACAACGCAACGCGGCAGGTCCCGATCCGGGGCCGGAGTGGGCCGGAGCCGCCAGACGAGCACGTCGACGTCATCAGCGGAGAGCCCCGAGGCCCTGGAGACCCCGGAGGCCCCGGAGGGCCGCCGCCGTCAACCACAGAGTCCAGCTCGTGTGTGGCAGGGCGCGGCGTAAGGCACCAGCGACACCCCAAACAAGTGCCTCGGTTTGCCTGATTCGCCCATTCATCCAATTGTTAACTCATTCATTCGACCGTTTTCACGACTGAGAATCTGTGCCATCGACCACGGCCCGCACCCGCTCCCCGCGAGCTGACGGGACGGGCGGGCGGCGATGACGAGACCCCGTCGCGAAAACTCTCCTCCGAGCAACTCCCATCTGAAAGAAACGAAAGCCGGCTGACGGCGCGCCGCGCCGCGCCACGCCACACCGCGATGCTGCAGCGGGCGGGGCGGGGCGGGGCGGGGCGGGGCGGGGACAACCGCGGTGGGCGCGGAGCGGCGCGGTGGCATTCCGTAGAAAAAGAAGCAGCACTGCCTTTACTTTCATACGGCGGATTCCTCCTTGTTTCAACACACATGCCCTTAATTGGCACGCACGCACACACGCACTCGCACTGGCGGCCACTTTTTACTTTTCCACGCTCTGTACACGCAGCAGCAACAGTAGCAGCAGCAGCAGCAGCAGCAGCAGCAGCAACCAGTCCAGAGGCAGCCAGGCGAGTCTCAGCTGCTGCACTCGGTGTTGTTGTTGTTGTTGCTGCTGACATTGCCGCTGCTGCATCAGGATGACATTGCCACTGCTGCACCAGGATGCCGGCGGCCGAGCGGCAGCAGTGCGGCCGCCCCCGCCGCCCCGCCCCCAGGGCACAGCGGGCTTGCGGCTGCTGACGCTCGGCCGCCCCCAGCCGCCCTCGGCCACGGCCAAACCAGATCGAAATGTCAATTCGAGCAGCACAGGGCAGCGGCGGGGTGGCTGCCTGCCTGCCTGGCTGGGGGGCGGACGGCGGGGGCGGACGGCGGGGGCGGGTGGCTGTGCTCTAGTTTACGACTGTCGCGGGATGGAAGGCAACGAAGCAGGCTTGTAAACCGATCTCACAGGACCCGGCCCTGCTCAGTTCGCGCGGATTCGGTAGGTGGAGATTTCGTTTGCCGGATAAGCACGGCCTTCAGGCTGGTCAGCTCACACTCGGGACTCACCTCAGTTCATGCCAGGGACGACGGCGGGTCCAGGACGACGGCGAGCCTCTGAACGCTGGCCGGTCAGGGCGCGAACACTGTGAATCCAGGGAGGCGTCGTCGGCGAGAGAGGGTAATCCAAAAGAAATCGGGCAGCACAAAAACAACACAGGCAATCCACTATCCGTCGTCACTGGAGGTAACTGAACAGGGCTCGGCGGTCCGACGGGCCCGGCGGGTCCGACACACGCACTGTGGACACTGGGATGCACCGCGCTGCACGCCCCCTTGCTCCTGCCTGCTTGAAGGGACCTGAGCTAGGGACCTGAGCAGCAGCCGCCGCCGTCAGCTGCTCGGGGACACGGGGTCGGCGTCGGGATGCGGCCGCTCACGGCGGGACCATTCAAATCCCGGACAGCACTCACACCCGCACGCGCGCGCACACACACATACACAGTTGCACGGCAATCCGATTCGCAGGGGGCTTAAAGACAGCCACTGATACTGAGACACACGCTACACACCACCGACCCGCAAGGAGGCTAGCGGCCAACTGATGCGGTGGTGGTGGTGGTGGTGATGGGATGGCGGCGACGGCGGCCTGCCAGGGCGCGGCGGGCGCGGCCGGAGGGGGAGGAGAGGGGGGAGGACTGGAGGGGGCCGCGACGCTCGCTAGGGCGGTCTCTCTCGCGGGCCCGAGTGTAGCCGAAGCCGAAGCCGGCCCGAAGCGCGCTCGGGCTCGCTTTTCTCTATACCTGTCTCTCTCTCTCTCTCTCTCTCTCTCTCTAGGGCTTCTACTTGCTCACTCGCTCCCGCGCTCTCGCTCTCTCTCTCCCTCTTTTTCCCTCTCTGACGTCACGACGCGCGAATGAAAGGGAGAAAGAAAGAGACAGAAAGAATGGAGCTGGCGACGTCCGGTCGGGGGGGGGGGGGCGTCTAGGACAGCGGGGGTGGCCGCGGCGTGGTCCCTAGTGCTGTGCGAACTGCTGCCAGAAATCCTGACCTGTCCGTCGTCGGCTCGCGGCGCTCCGAGCTTCGGTCTCTGTCGCACGCGATGGCATCACAGAGTGCGAGAAGGACAGCGCGTTAGAGAGCACACACACACACACACTGACCCCGCCCGCGGAAGTTGGATTTGGGCGCGACGTGCTCGCCCCCCCCCCCCCCCCCCCTCCAGTGCGGACGGGGCGTTTTCCCTGAGGTTTGTTGTGACAAACTCCTGGTGCGGCATCCTGGTGGAACACACCCCCCCCCCCCCCCCACTCGCACGGCTGCTGGCCCTCGCCGAGGTCACAGGGTCATGTGCCCGGCCGCACAACGCCGCGCGCCGCCCTACGGACCGACCGCCACGCGGTCGCCCGTTCTCGAGTGCGCTGGAGAGCCGCAGAAACAGATGCCTGCTCTGGAAATGATTCTGTGGACGTTCGGTAACGCGCGTACGGTCCCTCGGGCCCCGCCGGCTCGGCTCGGCTCCGCGACTCCGACCAAGGCCACCACGCCGGTACACACAGCGCAGCACACTCTGTGCCGGGCTGTGCCGGGCTGTGCCGGGCTGTGCCGGGCTGTGCCGGGTCTGGCCGGGCTGGGATGGGTCAGCGAACTGAAAACACACCGCGTCGCACACATGTAAGCTCTCGCTATTCGTGGTGTGGCGCCGCCGCCGCCGCCGCCGCCGCGCACTGTCCTAAAGGGAAAGGAGCAGTGCGGGTTGCCGACCCACGCCACGTAATTTATGAACGAACCCCCTGTCTGCGCGGTTCGCACGGTCCAGCTCGGCTCGTCTCGGCTCGGCAGGCGTCTTCAAATATTTCTTTCCCTGCCAGTCTTGACCTTTGCAGGGGCCGAGGTATGATGTGCGAAACGCGCTCCACGCGGGGGACGAACAACAAGAAGAAGGGAAACAACAAGAGCAAGAGGAGTGAGATAAAAGGAGGCCGCTATACCCGTCTTCGTCGGGCCGAGTCCGCGGACCCAGTGGCGCTCCGCCGGCCGCCCCGAATAACCCGCCGCACCATGAATTTCCCATCACTTTGCATACCTGAGCAGAGCGTTGGCGGCCGGATGAGGGTGTTGTTGGAGTGGGGATTATGGGGGTGGTGGGGTGGGGGTGGGGGTGGGAGGAGCGCCCCGTCCAAGCCGGGGTGCGCGCGTCTTGTATATTCTCTACCCCGCGAAAAGTGGCATGGTGTCCGTTACAGCTAAATAGTCGGTTGAGGGATCAAGTGTAGGTGTATGGGCACGGTGTGTATGGGATTAGCAGTGTTCCGGAGAAGCCCAAGAAGGAATTAAGCAGTATCGCAACTAAGAAGAACGCAAGGGAAGTATGAGAAATCAGATGTTCGGAACCTCACTCCGCTCCACTTCAAAAATCGTTGCGGACTTCTCATATTTTCCCCCTATTTACTTCCGCTTTGGGCTTCACCGGAGTACTCTATTCGTGAGCAGTTCCCGGGCGTACGCCGCTTGCCGGGGTCCCACACATAACAATCGCAGCCACCCCGGTATGCACCCTGGCCCCGCCTTAGGCCCGCCTTTAGGCACGCCTTAGCCCCGCCTTAGACCCGCCTTAGGCCCGCTTTAGACCCGCCTTAGGCCCGCTTTAGACCCGCCTTAGGCCTGCCTTAGCCCCGCCTTAGGCCCGCCGTAGGCCCGCCTGCCTCCTGATTTACGAACGCCAAGACGTCCCTCCCGGCCGTGGCGCACAAAGACGCCGTGAGCCTCTACGCGCCGCTGCCACTTTCATCCTTCCTTTTGGATCCACTCCAAGCGTAATGTGTCGCCAGGAATTGGTGGCTCGCAAATTGGCCCCGCGCCGCTATCTGTCAAATGTTATACGCCAGCGGGCTGTCTTGCGGGTGTCTTCCGCTCACCACGCTCTGCGTTGCGTTGCCACCAGCTTTGTTGTGTGAATGAAGGCATGGAACGGCTGCGAGTGATCCGAAGCCCCACTGCGGGGCTATGTCTCCGGGCACGAGTCCATGTCGCCGCCAGCGTCCATAGGGTATTCCAACGGAAGCACTCAGTACAAACAAAAACACTCAGTCTCTCTCTCTCTCTCTCTCTCTCTCTCTCTCTCTCTCTCTCTCTCTCTCTCTCTCTCTCTCTCTCTCTCTCTCTCACATACACACACACACACACTATCCTCTCCACAGGTTAAGGGAACGGAAGTTGTGCACTTCTTTGCATTCGCCCTGACTTCCGTTTCACAGGACCCGCTGGAACACCCTATTCCGCCGCTTTGGCCGTGTCTATTTCCATATCCTGTGGCACCGCGCTGACTGGCAGCAGCAGCAGCGCACCCACGACGGACGGCGCCGACCGCCACTGGCAAAGTGGTCATCAGCAATACAGCGCCATATGCGTGCCGTGCCGGCGGAGCTGTGCCCGGCTGTGCCCGGCTGTGCCCGCCCCGCCCCGCCCCGCCCCGCCCCGCCCCGCTCGCTCCGCACGCCACGCTGCACCACACCGCCAATCTGATGCCCTAACCTTGAGCCTCGCCTAAAGGAGACGGCGGCAGCGGCGGCCGACGCCACGGTCTCCCTCTCGGCTCGGCGCTGGCCGATTCAACCTTGGCCAACCTCAACTAACAGCGAGAGCCGGCGGCTGCGAAGAGGAGGGAAGTGAAGGGAAGGAAGGGAAGGGAAGGGAAGAGAAGGGAGATTAGCATTCTCCATTCTGCATGGATTCCCGATGGTAGGACGGTGGCGAGCCGCGGATGGCGGGCTCGGCTGGGAGCGTGAGCAGCACGACGCGGGCAGGGGCGGCCGTCCCGTCGGCTGCTGCGCCGGCCGGCTGCCCGCTGCGCCCGCTGCGGCCCGCTGCGCCCGCTGCGCCCGCTGCAGGCGCGTACTGGGGAGGGGCGATGGGGGCGATCGCCCCCCCCCCCCTTTTGGGTCCCCGAAGGAGTCCTTTGCCCCCGAATGTAGGCAACCCGTAAAGCTTTGCCCCTGAAGGTAGCCAACATGTAAAGCATCGCCCAGCCCTAATTACGCCACTGGCCCGCTGCGCCCGCTGCGCCCGCTGCGCCCCACGACGCCACGCGTGCTTGGCAGGGCACGTCCCCGCTGGCTTCCGCTGGGATGCTGCACGCGGCGACGACACCCAGATACGCATCGCGGCCGTGTCTCAAACCAGACGCGTGAGACAGAAGGGGACGGAGCACGTGCGGTTGCGGGCTTGACTACCAGTCCCTTTAGCACGATGGCAAATAGGACACGTGGTAGGGTCGGAAGTCGGAAGTGAAGAGCGCAGAGTTCTCCGGAATAGAGGTTTCCAATGAGACTTAAGAAACGGAAGCTGAAGAACAAAAACACTTCCAGACCGGAAACTCTCGAGAGCAGTCATGAAAAATATCGATGTACAAGGGCCTCGCCAAATATGGGAACTAACCACCAGAATTTACTCATAACACCATTCAAGCTTCTCATACCTGCCCTCGAGAGTTTCCGGTCTGGAAGTGTTTTTGTTCTTCAGCTTCCGTTTCCAAGTCTCCATCGGAAACCTCTATTGAGGCTTCCAACGAGGCTCAGAAGCGGAAGGCGAAGAACAAAAACACTCCCACCCTGGAAGTTTTCAGGAGCAAGTATGATACATTTTGATGCACAAAGACGGCGCCAAATATGGTAGATAACCTTCAGTTTCACTCGAAACGCCACTCAAGTGTCTCATACCTGCCCTCGAAAGTTTCCGGTCTGGAAGTGTTTTTGTTCCTCAACTTCCGTTTCCAAGTCTCATGGGAAACCTCTAAACCCTACGGCGCTCGAAATCGGAAGTTCACGAAAGTAAAAGCAGCGCTACCAAAACAGCAACGGCAACGAGTAGTGTAGAAACCAAACCCCCTTCCCATTCCTGTCCTCTTTCTCCACCCCGGGGATCGAAAGGGGGAGGGGGGGGGGGTGGTTACGGAGAACACAAACAAGTGCAGCAGGGCCGCCAACCAAACAACCACAACAATGTGCGGCGGGAGCGCATTTGGCGCTGAAACGCAGTCTAAACACCAACACAACATGTGCAGTGGGCCTTGCTGGAAATCTCTACGTAAGCACGATCGGGGCTTGGGTTCGGCTCGGATCACCCCGAGGCGCCCCGCCCGGCCCGGCCTGCCCCGCCCCGCCCATTCCCTTCCCCTTCCCCGATGACTCACGACCCCTCGCCGTGACGCAGCGGCAGGACGACACGCCGAGCCGAGGCTACGCGACCATGTCCAATTATTCCCACGACAAAATTGCTATCGGTCATTTTGTTGTTGCCTTCGGCGCGAGCGGGGCGCGCTCTCCGCTGTGTTTTTCTTTTGTGTTTTTATTTTTTCTGCGAGCCGCGGCGCCGCACGTCGGACATTTCCGCGTGTTCTTTTGTGTCTTTCGGTTTCGTGTTTGCTGACCCGCGCGGTTTGACCCGTATTTCTTGTTGTTGCGGTGGTAACGGTGGGCGCTGTGTCTTTGTCCCCGGCACTGACGGTCGCGTACTTGTGGCCCATTTGGCGCACTGTTTTGAGCGGCAGGGACGGGTTTCGCCTCCCTTTGCCTCCCTTCGGCTGTCCTTGAGACCCAACCCGGCCCGGCCCGGCCCGGCCCAGACACCACACCGGCGGGGTGGCTGGTCTGGGCACTCCGCTTTGCCCGCCTCACCCAACCCCATCGGTGGTGTGGTGGCGGGGCGGCTGCGGCAGCGGCTGTGTCCGCCCTGGCCGTCCCTGGGTTGGGACATGGCTGCTGAGACGCACTCGCCGACGGTGGTGGAGTGGAGGGCGGGGAGTGGGGGATGGTCGTTTGAAAGGCACGGCACATGCCCGTCCCGTCCGTCTGGCTCGGCTTTGCCGGGCTCTCCCCCTCCCCCCCCCCCTCCTCCTTCCTCTTCCCTTTTACCACGCCTTCCTCCTTCCCCTCTCGCTTTTTTTTACCGCCAAAAATCTCTCAAGGTCGGCGGCCGGGTCACGTGGCGGTCGGAGGCGGACCCGGGACCCAGGGCAGGCTGTTGTCTGTTGTGTCTGAGGGGCAGCGGCGTAGGCAGCGGCGTAGGCAGCTGGGGGCTGCCGCTCTGAGCTGACTACGCTGACCGTGCTGGCGGCTGCTCGATGCACTTGACTCACTTGGTCGCTCTCAGTCGTCGCCCGGTCGCAGGATTTTACATCCGACTCGGCAGTCGAGGAGCGGCAGCAGCAGAGAGGGAAAGGGACACGGGAAAGAGGGAGGGAGGGAGGAGGGGGGGGGCTGCGAACGCCGCCCTGAATAACGAGATGTTAATGCCCATGCTGAGGGCGCTCGTGCTGGACTCGGATCAAACCAGGCGGATGGGAGGCGTGGCCGGCACGGCGTGGCGGAGCGTGGCGGAGCGTGGCGGAGCGTGGCGGAGCGTGGCGGAGCGTGGCGGCGGGAGGGGCTGAAAATCCGGAGCAGCAGCGATTCCTAGAAGGTGCCCATGCCCATGGCACCTGTCCGTCGAGCGAAGAAAGGAAGGAGGGAGGACGGCGGCGGAGGTGTACGAGGACGATGGTGATGATGAGGAGGAGGAGACGAAGAACGAGAAGAGAGGATAGATGCAGCGCAGAAGCGGAGGGTAACGAGTCGAATCTTCTCTTATTTCGCCTGCACTCTTGCTCTTCCTTGGGCTGGGCTGGGCTCGGCTCGGCCTAGGCTTGGCCTCGCGGCTCGCAGTGTGGCTGGCTGGGATGCCGCACCGCGGTGTACGACGCCAGGATCGCCTACATGTTATTTACGTAATGCATGCAGTGATCGCCGAGTCCGCGCGCGCGGTCCGCGCCAAGCCGAGCCGAGCTGCCGCTCCCCGTGCACCTGTCCGCGCGGGGCCGTCCGTAAGGGGCACTCACAGACTCCTCGTGTCCCTTTTGCACGGCTAAATAGATCTCCGGCCGAGCCGGCACATAAACACGTCTGGCGCAGCCCATGGCGCAGCCCATGGCCTCATTGTCTTGCCGGGCAGCCTATGGCAGCCCAGCATGGCTCTGGCCGCCAGGATGGCGTGCTGGCAGCGGGGCTCTTTTGTTCTACAGCCCGGCCTGCTCTGGCCTGGTCTGGACACCGTGCCCTGCGGTGCCCTGCGGTGCCCTGCGGTGCCCTGCGGTGCCCTGCGGTGCCCTGCGGTGCCCTGCGGTGCCCTGCGGTGCCCTGCGGTGCCCTGCGGTGCCCTGAGGTGCCCTGAGGTGCCCTGAGGTGCCCTGCGGTGCCCTGAGGTGCCCTGCGGTGCCCTGCGGTGCCCTGCGGTGCCCTGCGGTGCCCTGGGGTGCCCCCTGCGGTGCCCTGCGGTGCCCTGTGGTGCCCTGCGGTGCCCTGGGGTGCCCCCTGCAGTGTGCCCCTGCGGTGCCCTGCGGTGCCCTGCGGTGCCCTGCGGTGCCCTGCGGTGCCCTGCGGTGCCCTGCGGTGGTGCCCCTGCGGTGCCCTGCGGTGCCCTGCCCTGCGGTGCCCTGCGGTGCCCTGCGGTGCCCTGCGGTGCCCTGCGGTGCCCTGCGGTGCCCTGCGGTGCCCTGCGGTGCCCCCCCTGCGGTGCCCTGCGGTGCCCTGCGGTGCCCTGCGGTGCCCTGCGGTGCCCTGAGGTGCCCTGCGGTGCCCTGAGGTGCCCTGCGGTGCCCTGCGGTGCCCTGCGGTGTGCAGCCCGGGGCAGGGCCTGGCGGGGCCTGGCGGAGCCCGTGGCCCGTCATGGAAACCCCGCCGCCTTCGCCTCCGCCGCCGTGCCTCGCCTCGCCTCGCCTCGGCCCGCTGATGCCGGGAAGATACAAAGTAATTGCTGAATACAGACGGGCAGGCCGTGCCGCGGGCAAAGGCATTTAGAGAGAGGAGAGAGAGAGAGAGAGAGAGAGAGAGAGAGAGAGAGAGAGAGAGAGAGAGAGAGAGGAGGATGAGGAGGCTCCGCTTGCTCCGCTCTTGCCTCGCTCGGTCACCCCCATCACCATGACAACGACCATCATCCTCCCCGTGGTGGTCGAGTCACCGGGGGGCTGGTGTCCGAGCCGCAGCGCCGCGGGGCCGAGGGCTGTTCTGTTGATGCCGTTTTGGGCGGCTAGGAGAGGGCCATAGACCCGTCTGAGGAGCCATGCGTCCCCGGGGGAGGGGAGGAGGGGAGGGGAGGGGCGGCCGCCGCTGGTGGGGGTGGCTGGCTGGCCGTGGTGGGGGGCGGCCAGTGGTCTGGGCCGGGGGGCCGGGCGCGCGCGCACAGCGGCACAGCGGCGCAGCTCGTCGCGGTGCGGTAACCCAGACTGCTGCATAAAGGTCAAGTTGAAGACCACACTACACTGCAGTCCACCGTCCGCCTACCTGCCTTCCTGCCGCCGGCGTCCCCTCGGTGCCCACCGGTCCCCGCCCGCGTGCACGCGTGACGTTATGTCGTTTGAGCCCTTTAGTTATCTTGTCGACTTGTGCCGCGGTGCCGCGCAGTGCAGCCTACATCCTCGGGAGTCACTACTCCTGGTTCAACGCAACGGAGAAGATTTAGTTGGTTTTTAGCCCGTCCCGACACGTTTCTTTAGAAACGGCAGGAGCCGGGCTTATAGTCTGATGCCGACTGTTTGTTCGTTCGGGCGGACGTGTGTACGCCGACTTATCGTTCACAGAAAAACTTCAAATTTTGAGGATATACTCCTTTCTTAACGTAGAATCACATACGGTGGCAACAATTTTCGATTTATATCGCATTAGTGATTAATGAAAATATATCTGTTGTTTTTTTTTTTTGAAAGGTTAGGGTTGGCCGCCGCGCGCACGTCATTACCATCGCGGCGCGCACAGGGACGGGCTCAGGTTAACGATTTTAATCGTAACAAATACATCTGCTATCGGGCACATCTTAGGAGAATTGAGGCGGGGGCCCGAAGGCCCCCGCAAACGCCGCCGGCAGGCCAAGCTGGCCAAGTCCCCCACGGAAGGGACGGGCCAGCTTGTTTCCACGCATATGAAAATTTGTGTGCGTCTCCTGCAAGTAATCTAGTCAGCTTAACTTATTATCGCTGGCACGGAAATGAATGTCGCAAGCGTCAACTCAGATTGGGCAGTCTGCGCACATTTGACGCCTGCTGGGTAGGCAACCACGACTAGAGCATGCACGCGTGTCGTGCGGGCTGGCCTACCCCGGCACTGGCAGGCGCTAGACTGTACCGCTGGACACGGCTGAGCTCGGCCTGGCTCGGCCAGCCCACTGCCCAGTGCGTGCGAGCGGCTGCGGACTCCGTGCAGCGGGCCGCACATGACCACGCACACACACACACGCACACACGCTCACAACACACCGGACATCTCATTGCATTCCTGTCCAAAGCGTCCACCATCAGTGCGTCCGCGAAACGTTACTAACACAGTCACGACTATTCACACGCCTTTGCAGCGCTGCCCCGGACGAAATCTATATATTATTTGTCACACGCCATGCCCCCTTCCCCCGCTGCTACGGGGGGAGGGGAAGAGGGGAGGGGGGTAGAATCGGTCTCAGCCATTGCAGGCGGCTGCTGGCTGGGAGTGGACGCCGCCGCTTAGCAGCGCGGGACAGAAAGAGGGAGAGGGACTAGAAGGGGACGAGCAGTCGTTGCTGAGAGCGAAGAAGAAGAAGAAGAAGACGAGGAGGAGGAGGAAGGAGAGGTAGGGGAGACGTTTTCAAGGTGATCCGGTGTGCTAAGATGCCCACTCCCCTCCTATCCCATTCCTACGCCGACGCGCTGCTGCTGCTGGCTATGCCCCTTGCCTTCCCTTCTCCCCCCCCCCCCCTTCACCTCGGCCCGTCCCAGTCCCCCTCCGCGCGTACCGACTGCCATTCGCAAAGAAGCGTGATTCTTTGCTCCTGACGGATGCTGGTGCCGGCCGGTCCGGCAGGAAGGGCAGGGCCGGGAGGGCAGCCTCTTGGGCAGCCTCTTGATTACCATTCCCCGCACGTGCTGCCCTTAAAGGTTTTCTGCGCACCGCAGCTCCTACTCTCACTAAGAATGACAAGTCATGATAATCGACCGATTTTAAGGCGACAGTGAATTTGAAGAGGCTGGTTTGAAAACTTGGATTTGAGACCTGGGGTCAAACTCGTCTCCTGGTTCCCCAAAACGGGGTCAACATATCTTTCCTGATATTAAAAATGCAGAAGATTTTGAATTGGGGTGGCCACGCTGGAGACCTGCCCACTGACTTCCTCATTCACCGTCAGAAAAGAGCAGTAGTTGTGACCCCATATTTTGGAATAGAGGTTTCCAATGAGGCTTGGAAACAGAAGCTGAAACACAAAAACTCTTCCAGAGCGGAAACCCTCGAGAGCAGGTATGATAAATATCGATGCACAGGAGGGTGCCGAATATGGGACATAACCTCCAAATTCATTCAAAACGCCATCCAAGTTTCTCATCCCTGCCCTCGAGAATTTCCGGTCTGGAAACAGTTTTTCTTCAGCTTCCGTTTCCAGTCTCATTGGAAACCTCTATCCTGGCGCTAAGCTTGAGTCCAGCTCAGGTCTCAGATCTCGAATGTGAGCCCCAAGTGATCGAGAGAGCCTCTCCAAGTCCCTGCCCTCGTCGCTTGGACGATGACTTTTCCATTCTCAGGGGCTGAGGACCTGAGCTCGCCCACGGGGCGCCGGGGCGCTGTCTGATTGACTGGCACATCGTGTGAAGGGGGCGTGTCTGCGAGCAAAAGCCATTAACGTCCCGGTAATTAAACAGTACACGACGCGCGTGTGTACACGATACGATGCCATTGCTTTTGTCCCCGCGCGTCGCGTCCCTCGGGTTCAAACACTGTTGCGGGATCTGGTATGTGCGCGAACCTTGTTGCAGTGACAGTGACGCTGCCTCGGCGACCGCTACGCAACCGCGTTGCACAGAATGCGTGGAGGGCAACCGAGAGGATGAGCTCACCGCCAGAGACGAACGCTACTAAAACGAAGCAATTTTTTCCCTTCAAAATCTCAGTTCCAATACGATGATAAATCGTTATTGGTTGAGTGGGTTGAATTTTTTTTAGGTGTATCTCGGCTTATTTACGTAGCCTGTTTATTTGTTTTAGTGTTTCCCGAAAAAGGGATGCGCGAGGTAGCTCTGAGCGCACTTACAGAGTCTACTGACAGCTTGGAACAAAGTAAAATTGAGCGCGGACCCAAGAACATACGTAGTGTGGCTTCTCTGGTTGCGTTGGCTGGCTACGGACGGACATCGCCTAGCAGCAAAGGCCCCGGCCGGCGCACCGCGGACACGGCCAGTATGACGTACTATCGTCATCCCGGCAATGAATCACCTGGGCCGTGATTGATTCTCCCCTGTCGCGAGTGGGTGCGCGTACATGCGCGCCCGCACACACACACTCACACACACGCACACACACACACACTCACACACACGCACACACACACACAAACACGCACGCACGCACACTGGGTCATATGCCTGCCGCTGTCACACGGGTTCCCGGTCACCGCGGCACACGAGCGAGTGCAGCGGGAAAGCGGAGCAGAAGTTGCTCACACCGAGAGAGACATCGTCGGTCTATCGTCTGGCCCGGGCTCGCCTCGCTGGGCTGGTTCCTTGAATAGAGGTTTCCAATGAGAGTTGATTACGGAAGTTGAAGAACAAAAACACTTCCAGTCCGGAAACTTTCGATAGGGCAGGTATGGGAAACTTAAACGTCGTTTCGAGTGGATTTGGGGGTAAGGCTCCACATTTTGCGCGGTGGTTGTGCATCAAGATTTCTCATATACCTGCTCTCGAGAGTTTCCGTTCGGAAGTGTTTTTATTCTTCATCTTCCGTTACCAAGTCTCATTGGAAACCCTACTATTTCTCAGAGTTGTTTCGACTTAAAATCTTTCATCGGTCAACTTTCATTGGTCAACTTTTCTGCGAGTGGAATATTATGCATGCGGCCATTACGGCGGTGAGGGTGTTCCCGAATTCCAGCTGCGAGATTTATTTCCGAGCCCCCCTGTATGCTGTAAATAATTATAATGTTATGATCCGCAAAGAGTTCACTTCGCCACTGGGCATCGCACTCATATTCACGGGCGATAGTATGCATCAAGGCTCGCGAATTTATTATCGAGAATTAAAGCGGAGAGCGGAGAAGCGCCGAGGCGTGCGGTAGTAGATTTGTAATGAATAATGAAGACGACTTCAAAGGGGGGGAATAAAGAAAAATAACAATAATTTTTGCGGACTCATATTTATTTACCGCGCGGCGGAGAGGCGCGCCATTAGCGGGCGGCGGTGTCCGTCCGGAGATGCTGCTGCTTCAGTCCGAATTTGACGCGCCGCTTTTCAAATCGGAAAAAATATGAAACTGTTTTTGTTGTGGACGTGATGGTGTGCAGGAGTCAACGGCACCGCCATGCCATGTGCCGTCTGGGTGTCAATACATCAACGCCCCCTGCCGGTCTGCTTTGGCTAACTTACATTCAGCTCGGGCATTTTATTTTCAGGGGTAAAGAACTTGGGCTGATGAATGAAATCGTCTGAAAACGAAGCCCAGACTGTACTAACTGTGTTAGCTTTGCATTTCTATTTTATGAGGCGCGGTCGGCCTGAGGCCTGCCAGGCCAGGCGGTGCCAGGAGTGCCTCGCTGCTCCGCGCCGCTCGCCGGCTCGGCGGTGGGTCAATGTACATAAATGAGAATTAATCGCGACAAAATGGGGTGGAGCCGATGGTAAAATACTTGAAGATTAATTCATTCCCTCTAGTGCACGCACGTCCAAACACCATTTCATCAAAAGCATGTACTGCCTCGGGATTTTTTCTAAATTAAATTGATCGGAATTAAAAAGAAATAAATTAATTTAACTTGGCATTCCAGGGACCCTTGGAGTTTTCTCAGCACACATTGAAATGCTCCGGAAACTGAAACATGTAATTTGACTTACAACGCGCACTGCAAAGCCCCGACATCAAGTTGGTGGCGTGTGGGACCAGGTATAGGAGCTTTTCGGCAGTGTCGGAGCCGGGTTTCGCGGTTCCTTGCTGCGAGTAATAGTCGAGGCAACGCAAATGGCGGCCCGACAAAAGTGAATGGCTTGGCGCGGTGCGGCTCTTGACTGATGGCCGGCGTCCCATGCTTACTTTATTAGAGCGCCGCGCGGCCGGCTGGGGCCGAGGTGGACGTGTGCGCCCATCTCGCTCGCACCTGCGCCTCGCGGCGGCCGCGGCGTGACAGAGAGGGACGGTACCGCGCACCGCGGACGCAGCGGCGCCCAGCGACGCGCGGAGCGCGGAGACTTGAACGCACGTGGCCGGTGAGTTGCAGGACTCGGGATGGATGGGATGGGGAGGGCCGAAACACTGTCAGAGGAGAATAAAAAGAAAAACTCGTCATCATCACGTGTCACTGTACTCGAGCTCTGTGTGTGTGTGTGTGTGTGTGTGGTTTGCGAGTGAGTGGGCGCGACACGCCGCTGAATGTTGCAGCGGTAGCGGCAGCTGCTGCGGCAGTTGTAGTGGAGGCGGCGGCGGCGGTGACGCCGTCGTGCCGTCCTGATGTCCTGATGTTATCGGTGGCTGCCGCTGCTGCCGCTGCTGCCGCCTGCTTTGGGCTTCCTGGGGAGCATCGGCCTGCTGTGTAGGAAGGAGATGGAAGACAAGGATAGAAGGAGGATAGAAACGAGCAGTAGGGGGAAGAATAGAAGCAAGAGGGGAACATATTCAAACTTATGCCTTCTGGGAGCCAACATTGAAAATGCGCACGCACGCACTTCGCCACACACACACACACACACGCACACGCACACACCGAGTTTTCGCGTGGGTCGTGGCGTCATGCAATGCGAAGTGTCTTTTGTGCGGCTAGAGTGCGGTTTCCTCGTCTTGTTCTTGTTCGGATTCCTCTCCGCCGCCGCTGCTGCTGCTGGTGGTGGTGGTGGTGGGTACAGCAGGTGCCGCTGGGCTCTCTGCTGGCTGGGGCCGCAGTCTGTCTGTCTGTCTGTCTGTCTGTCTGTCTGGCAGTCTGCCTGGCCTTGGCTGCCTTTGCCTGGAGTGCAGCACGGCGCGATGGGACGCGATGCTCCGCTGCTGCGCTCTCTGTGCCCCGCACTGCGCCCCGCTCTCAGCTCCACCTCCTCGCTTCGCCTCGCCTCGCCGGGACCCGGAAGTCTGGACGCCGGGTGGTGCGGATAATGAGGGGAACAAAAGCGTTTTAACCATCGGCGAGCAGCACCCTGGGAAAGGTAAGGTGTACGTGTGCAGGGAACACCTCCCGCGCCGGGACCCACCGGGACCCACCGGGACCCACCGGGACCAACCTCTGCGGCTGCGACGTCACCGCGGACCAATCAAAGTCAGGGAAGGACGCGGACACGTCACGCTCCCGCCAATCAGTGGCCGCCGTTGGAGGCGTGAACGGCATTCATCATCAACGCGATGGCGTATCATGTATCGGTGCGAGCGGAAATCTGGTCACATTTCCTTTCCTTGTCTATCCCTCGGTCTGTCTGTCTGTCAGTCTGTCTCCCTCTCTCTGTCTCTCTCTCTCTGTCTCTCTCTGTCTCTCTCTCTGTCTCTCTCTCTCTGTCTCTCTCTCTGTCTCTCTCTCTCTCTCTCTCTCTCTCTCTCTCTCTCTCTCTCTCTCTCTCTCTCTCTCTCTCTCTCTCTCCCTCTCTCAAGGCCACCTAGAGGGCCGGCATTCCGATCCAAAGGGCCTGGCCGCCTGGCCGCTTCATGACAGGCCCATGACGTGATCCATCGGGTCAGTAGGTTAATCCGGGTGGGCCGAGCCGCCGGCACGCCCGAGCTGGCGGCCCCGGTGAGTCGTCAGCCGGCCTGGCAGAGCAGCCAGCCAGGGCGAGTCCAGCCAGCTGCCTACTGCCTACTACTGCGGTGCCATGCCGGCCGGGCACGGAGGAGGAGAGGAGTTCCTCCAGAAAACGATTACGTAGTCTACACGGGCCTGGGGCCGGGGGCCGGGGGCCGGGGGCCGGGGGCCGGGGGCCGGGGGCCGGGGGCCGGGGGCCGGGGGCCGGGGGCCGGGCCGGGCTGCTAGTCGTGAGCTGAGGGATCAGCGCTCGGCTCTGAACACCAAACAGCGTCTCTCTGCACAGCGCCGACAGGTTTTGAGTTACCCGACCCAAACATCGTCTTCCCTTCGGGGAATCGGCCGGCACGGTCGGCGTGGCGATCTGCTGGCCCAGAAGTAGTGGCCGAGGCGGCCGATGGCATCGGAGAAGTTACCCGCCCCGCCCCGCCCCGGCCCGCTGGCTCCTCCCCGCCGCTGCGTCGTATTTCACATCAGAGCCCTATGAAGCACTTCCATGACGCTTTACACCGTCCGGCCCTGCCACGAAAACTCCGTGCTCCGTGCGATCAGGGATGACAGCTGCCCGGACCCCGCCTCCCCGCCCTCTTTCCGGGAGCTTGAGTCCGACAAAAAGGCGCGAAAATGAGCGGCGAATAATGCCGAAGCCTTTCCGAGAGGGTCCGGTCCGACAAGGGCGGAGCTGACCTCCTGGGCCCGGGGGCTCCGGACCCCAGACAGGTGGCCTGTGGAGCCTGTGCACGGAGAAAAAAGATTAGTTGTCGCTCACCAATATTTAAGTTGATTTTCAGACAAGCAGTAAATTTCTGTTCGGGGAATTAAATTTTTGGGGGTTTCCTCGCATATTTTCGCTGAAGGAGCAAAAAAGAAGATTTTTTTTTGTTTAGTGCCCCCAACGAACCTCTTTGTCGGAGCAACTAACGTTTCGACGAAACGGTTTCGTTTCGTTGGTGCAACTAAAATTTAGTTACCCCTACAAAATTTTATTTCTCCGAACAAAAATTTACTGCTTGTCTGAGAATCAACTTAAAAATTAGGTGCGACCACTAATATTTTTTCTTCGTGATGGAGCCCGGGCCTTGGTGACCGCCCAGGGGGCGCACACATCGCTGAAGCACACACTCGTCCCGCACAAGTCCGAGAACCACCACTCTTCGAACGAGAAAAAGAAATGGTGGAGGACGACGGACTTGTGGCCGCTGTCGGCCGCTGTACACGCGCCGCGCCCGCGACCCCTGACTCCGCGGCGCGGTCCGCGGCCCGCGGGCTGAGGCGGCCGAGGGGCCGGCAGGGAACTGGTTTGGGTTATTCGCCGCACATTCGTTTAATGGAACGTGTTTTTTGTTTCATTCCCCTTATTGCTCTTGTCGATGCTTGGAGGGCACGCGAAACTCAGCTTTCCTGTTATCTCTGTCTCACTCGCACTGGTACACAAATAAATCATCAGCCGCCAGCTTTCCTGCCGACAGTTTATTTGCCTCATTTCCGAAGCCTAAACTTGACTTTGCTTCTTATTGACTCTAAGTTTGTGAGAACCTGTAAATTTCCTGATGTCGATCAAAGGCTCGCTGTGTGTCGGCTGCAGTACGGACGCCCCAGCAGCAGCACGCCGCGCCACGCCACCATGACCTTGGCCACGTCTGCCGTCTCTCTCGCACGGAGGAGCGGAACGGCGGCCGGCTAAGGAACCGGCCGCAGTTTAGGCGGCGCAGATGTGTGTGTGTGTGTGTGTGTGTGTGTGTGTGTGCGAAAGGGGAAGTAAAGGTTATTGGGGCTGCGCCGGCACGGCCAGTCGGCACATTTTCCTCTCCTTCACGTCCCTCAGTGAGAGTGAGATGGGCGATGAGCTTTACAGCCAATAGGGGGAGGGGGAGTGCAGATTGGGCACCACACACACACTCGCCCTCCGGGTGTGCGTGTGAATGAGTTTCGACCCGAGTGACCTGGGGGGGGGGGGGGCCAGCTCAGCACGCTGCTGGCTCAGAAATAAGTGATAGGGATAAAGGCTCCATCCAGTCAGAAGTGACTCTGCTGCAACAGTGCGTCCAGGAGACCAGTCAGTTACAGATCTATCGACGCAACCTCTGTGGGGGTGGGTGTCAGGAAAGGATGGGATGTGTACACTGACGGCATACGGCTGACAATTCAGCGCGAGAAGGCACGGAGGAGCGAAAAACGGATGAAAGAGGAGGGCGAGAGAGAGAGAGAGAGAGAGAGAGAGAGAGAGGGAGAGAGAGAGAGAGAGAGAGAGAGAGAGAGAGAGAGAGAGAGAGAGAGAGAGAGGGAGAGAGAGAGAGAGAGAGAGAGAGAGAGAGAGAGAGGGAGAGAGGGAGGATGGAGGGGAGGGAGGAAAGGAGGGAGGAAGGAAGGAAGGAAGAGAGAGAGAGAGAGAGAGAGAGAGAGAGAGAGAGAGAGAGAGAGAGAGAGAGAGAGAGAGAGAGAGAGAGAGAGGGAGAGAGAGGGAGGATGGAGGGAGGGAGGGAGGGAGGAAGGGAAGGAAGGAAGGAAGGAAGGAAGGGAGAGAGAGAGAGAGAGAGAGAGAGAGAGAGAGAGAGAGAGAGAGAGAGAGAGAGAGAGAGAGAGAGAGAGAGAGAGAGAGAGAGAGAGAGAGAAGAGGAGAGAGAGAGAGAGAGAGAGAGACGAGAAGGAGTGAAGGAGTGACTGGGGGAGGGGAGTGGGCCCAGGCCATGCCCTGGCGCTGGCACAAGCTGGCGTGGCGCGGTGGAGTTGGCTCTCCGGTCGCGTTGGCCTTGAAGGAAAGAGAGGCGGTATGTGGCGAGCAGCAGCAGCAACTGGTACCGCAGGACAATGGCTCAACTCACGCATGAATACGCCTATGGTCGGCCGGCCGGCGGCGTCCCATCCTGGACATCCTCCCGCAACAACAAAAAAAAAAAAGAGTGGGGAAAAAAAATAAAAACTATTTCATCCTCTTCCTTCTGGAAACGATTGTCCGGCACCGAATTTCGAATTTGCTTTGAACGGAGCACTCTACAAAATACATGGAAGAGTTGACAAACCACGTGACTTGTTTTTAGTTATTTTTTTCGAATCCTTATTGAAGCGTGTGAGTGTGGTGCTGGAGTTAACTGTCGTTGGCGTAGGCCTGAGTGCCCTGAGACTGCTGGCTCGGTGGGTTCGATTCCCACAGACGGTTCCCCGCACTTCACCGTGATGCACTCTGCGCGTCCAGCGCAAATCAAATCACCCTCGACTACCATGGTCACGTGTTTCCTGAAATGTAAAAATAAAATCCCCACCATTTCGTGTGAAATGTGCTATTTGTCGCGCGGTTGATTACAGCACGAAAAATAGCATGGTTTTGTCGCACTTCGAGGATGATAGGATAATCACTGGAGTTTCAAACGCAGCGCCACATACAGTGGTGGAGATTATGACCAACAAAGCAGAGCGAACACGGCGGGGAGGGGCACTTCTGGTGGAAACACCGTCCTGTAACAACAACAAGCAAACAACAACGTGAAGGGAGCGCGTCGCGTTGGACTGATGGCGCCTCCTATTTCATATCCAGCAGGAGGAGGAGGAGGAGGACGGACCGGGCCGGAAAACTAATGAATCCATGCCATAGTGAGTGAGCTGCGCGGGCCGGCCCGACACGCCCTGGTCCTTGGTGCAGCCGTGGAGGCGGGCCAGCCCGCTCAGCTGCCGTGCCCTCGGGGTGCCTACCTGCCCGGCGCTCCCCGGGGGCGGGGCCGGCGGGCCGGCGGGGGCACGGAGCCGACTGCAGCGCGCAGTGCAGCGGGTGCAGCGGTGCAGCGGTGCAGCGGTGCAGCGGTGCAGCGGTGCAGCGGTGCAGCGGTGCAGCCTGTCCCCGCCGCAGCCTTGACGTGGCCGCCGAGAAGGCGGCTCCGCTCCGCGGCCCTGACGGCACGGAGAATGCACGGCTGACTACATCGAGTGTGCCTCTCTGCCCCGACGGCTGCCCGCGACACAACAACCGGTCCTGGTGCGGCAACGAGTCGGGAAAGGAAGACGTTGCTCCGGGCGGAGCACAGAGCGAGAGGCACTGTACCCACTGCTGCGCTGTAAGCACAATTACAGCAGGCAGAGCGAGAGGCACTGTACCACACGCCCACTGCTGCACTGTAAGCACAATTACAGCAGGCAGGCCGGGGCGGCCTTGGCCTCGGCACAGCGAGAAGGAGCCGTTGTTGACGCAGACCAGCACGATGAGGAGTTGTGGAAGAAGACGAAGAAGAAGAAGAAGAAGAAGAAGAAGAAGAAGAAGAAGAAGAAGAGGAGAAGGGCAATATTGATTTATTAGCTATATCTCTCAACACACATATGAGAACATATTTGAAACAAACTATACCAGATCCCGCTAAATGGTTTCAACATCGTCGGCGGGTTTTCTTTACTTGAGTGTAAATGTGGGGAAGAAGAAGAAAATGATGAAGAAGATGGAGATGAAGCAGAAGTAGGAGCAGCAAACGCGATGACCAGAGATTAGCAGTATAGTTGCTACGCAGTCTGCAGAGCGGGTCGGCGTCCACGCATTACGTACGTAGCGCACACGAGGCCCAATAAGCGGCGGAACAGCGGGTGCGGCAGGCGGACGGGCGGACAGACAGACAGACAGACATGTTATTACATTCGTATTTCGCGGCGCCTGCTGCCGCTAATGCCGGCCTGCAGCCGCTGCACACACACACACACACACACACACACACACACACACACACACACACACACACACACACACACACACACACACACTGCACGTCACGTGTCGTCACGCCGAAACGTCGCGTGATGGGAATCCAGGAAGCCGTGTGTGTGTGTGTGTGTGTGTGTGTGTGTGTGTGTGTGTGTGTGTGTGTGTGTGTGTGTGTGCGCGCGGCGCGCGGGGGGTGGGGCCATGACCTTGCACATTGCAGCCAGCGTCGTGTGGGACGGGACGCGCTTATGTCACCCCGTCGAGCTGTAAATCAAACCGGAGCAGCAGGCGGCGCGACGTCCGCCTCGCCACGCGCCGCGCCGGCCTGCACACGCGACCAGCAGCCTAAATTACCACTTTTGAAAAAAAATGGGAACAGCATGCAGCCGGCCCGTTAACAGGTGGTGTTGACCCCTCCACGCTCGCTGCTGGCCCGGCGGTCTGCGAGGAGGGAACACGAAACGGGAGTCGTTGCGGGTAGATTTGTTTTGATTATTTTTACGACGGCCAGTCGATTTGATTTGCGCATCTGAATCCACAGAGCGCCAGCAACGGAGCGTGAAGGGGGATGAAACAAACAGAGACAACGTAATCCAACTATCCAACTGCTTTTGAACGGGAAAATGGCGGTCCGCTCTGTTGTTACGGTGGTTGACCAAGTCGCTTTTATTGTCCACGCCGGTCGAGAGGCGGCAGTGGCTGCGGTCACACACACACGCGCGCGCACACGCGCACGCACGCGCACGCACGCACACTCGCGCCAAGCACATCAAGTGTAACCTTGGTGCCGCAGAGGAGGAGGACTTGGCAGAGCGAAGCCGTTGCCATCCCATGCGCAGTCTGATTATCAACGACGGCGAGATCGGGAGGGGAGGGGAGAGGAGGGGAGGGGAGGGGAGGGGAGAGGAGGGGAGGGGAGGGAAGGGGAGAGGAGGGGAGAAGGGGAGGGTCCAGTGCGGCCGGCTCTGGCAACATCTCCGAGTCTCAACTCTCACCCCGGCGAGCGCACGACGACTGCGAACAGCCTCATACGGGGCAACAACTCCCACCCATCGAAAACACTCTCCTTCCGATGTTTGAAAAAGAAATGAAAACGAACCGCTGCAAATGTGTTGTTTTTGAAGGCCCGCGGACGCACAACACGGCCTTGCTCAACGCGAGCTCCGGTGCTCATTCAAACGTAACCCCAACAAACACAGCGGCGGAAAATATCGGGAACCGATGGAAATCGCGCAATCGCTTGGGATTCGGAGGGCAGAGCGGCGCGTATGGTGTACACGCCGGTGTACAAGCAGCAGCCGGGGAGGGGGGGGGGTAGCCCCACGGCGTAGGGACGGCACGGCAACTTAGTGACTTAAAGAAGTGATGATTTTGCATTGAATGATGATCATTAATCTTTCATTCACAGTGCTGCGCTGGGGGCCGAGCAGCCGACCTAGCCGGGGCCGGGCTGATCCAGCGCAAACACACCTTTAACCGAATTACATACCAGCATTATTATTTATCTTTACGGCGGGAAGGGCTGGCTGCTGGCTGGCTGGGCTCCGACCGTTATATTTGAGTTTCAGACAAGTTTCACCGCCCCCTGCATACGGGTTTGTGTGTATCTGTGTGCTAATGAATGTACAGCGCTCAGCGACTTGATACGTATTTGTGGTACAGCATCCAGGTGTGTTACAAAGCAGCGCGTCTGCGCGATGGGTTGTGTGCATAAAGACGTGTGCGCCGGGAATGGCGACGTGTGAGGTGGGACCGACTCGTACACGACCCTGTGTGTCTTGCAATACTTGATAATATTCTACTTGTGTAATCGGATTTGGTGACCAACCGCCTAAAAGATAGGCAATTTCCCATTTTTGTAAAATTATGAAACAAAATTGGCACCGCGTGGCGTAGACGTTGCGGATGGACGGACACGCCGCTGACACGCCCCCGACATCGTACAGGTGCGCCCCGCCCCGCGATGTTGGACCGGCCACCCGCCGCACGCCACAGTGAGGCACCGCCGGCACCGCAGCAGCAGCAGCAGCAGCAGCAGCAGCAGCAGCAGCAGCAGCAGCAGCAGCAGCAGCAGCAGCAGCAGCAGCAGCAGCAGCAGCAGCAGCAGCAGTGGCAGCAGCAGCAGTGGCAGCAGCAGCAGCATCAGCAGCAGCAGCAGCAGCGCAGCAGCAGCAGCAGCAGCAGCAGCAGCAGCAGTGGCAGCAGCAGCAGTGGCAGCAGCAGCAGCAGCAGCAGCAGCAGCAGCAGCAGCAGCAGCAGCAGCAGCAGCAGCAGCAGCAGCAGCCGCCTAAATGTCAAGACGGTAATGACCTGAATGTCACCGCTCTGCACGGCTCGGCTCCTCTCCTCGCCTCCACTTGGCAGCGGGCCCGCCAACCAGAGCCCCGAGCCGAGTCAAGCCGAGCACCGGCTTCAAGTCCGTCCGCCCCGTCATAAAAGCGGACGCCTTGCCGCCCGCGCCGTGTGTCTTGCTGCTGACCCCTGGCAACACCGACGTGCCGCAACTCTCCGTCCTGTATTGTATTACTCCATATGAGTATCACTGTAAAAGAAAACCCCTTCCCCCTTCCCCTTTTTTTCTGAAGGATCATTCATGTTGAACTCCCAGAAAGATCCTGGTGAAAGCAGGATTTTATTTTACCGTGATTATAAAAGGTAGTACGCAGTCGCGTACAAAGCTCTATTCGAGTCCCCCCCCCCTCTCCCTCCCCCGGGGAGTGCAGGGCACCGCCAAGGGCCCCGACTGCCAAGAGGGCGCGCCGTGTTGTTTTTGTCGTGTCGTTGAGATGGAAATAAAATTATGGGTCCGGTGGCGTTCCATTCAGCACAGGAGCCAGAAGCAGCAGCAGCAGCAGCAGCAGCAGCAGCAGCAGCAGCAGCAGCAGCAGCAGCAGCAGCGGCAGCAGCAGCAGCAGCAGCAGCAGCAGCAGCAGCAGCAGCAGCAGCAGCAGCAGCAGCAGCGGCGTCGGCGGCAGTGGGACTCCACTTGCCAAACTCGCAGCGCGGGAGCGGCAGGGGGCGGCAGGGGCGGCAGGGGTGGAGACGTTGTTGCGAAGGTGTTCGCCGCCCCCTCCCCTCCCCCCTCTCCAGGAGAGAAGCCTCGCCAAAGTCGCTGCTGCCTGGCTGCGCTGCCTGGCCGCGCCCGCGCCCGCCGGCCGGCAGGGTCACGCCGGTCACAGCTCGACGGGTATTTACCACACACGGCGCCGAAGCCCGAAGCCGGACCGGACCGGACCAGAGACCAGACGGCTGGGATCCGTCTTACGAAGCCGGATCGGTGCTGGACACGTCCGCCTCCTCACTTTTATCTGCCGTAGCGCAACGAAAGAGAAGCCGAAGGATGGCAAGGACAGCGCACCGACCCGAACTCGGAGAGTGGCGCGAAACCGTGATTCAGAGAACCAATCGGCGTGACGACGTTTCGGGAAATTTCAGGGATCCAAAACTACATGATACGGAGTCTATATTTTCTGTCCCGGCGCACCGAGGACCACTCGCCCTGTACCCCGAGTAGTACTTTGTGTCGCATAACGAGCGGAGCGCTGAGCCTCGACGAGATTCCTCTTGCAGCCGGTCGACGAGGCGGGGCTGGTGGGGCTGGCGGGGCTGGGCCCTCGGGCTGACTGCTGGCTCCGCCCGCACGCAAGAGCGAGCTGCTGGAAAACATATCGGCGCGAGGATCCCGGGCTAAAGTCCTCTTGATAATTAATTGGACCGCCCCCCCCCTCCTCTTCAGTCACCCTCTCGCGCCACTGCAGCCCCCCCCCCCCCCCTCTCCCCGGCTTCGCCCTGCCCCCGCAGAGCCGGCGATGTAGACTGGAGCCCACCATTCCCTTCCCTGCCCGATTTGGCTGGGCCCTGCTGGGGGGCACAAACATCGTTGGTTAATGAGGGATTACAACGCCCCCCGCAGCCCCCGCTGCCCCCCCCCCCCAGCGGCCCCCGCGCCCCGGCCTGCCAACGGCCGCGGCTAGAGGGACACGGACTGTGAGGTGTTCAGGCTGGCAGCGGCGGCGGCAGCGGCGGCAGCCCGGCTGGGGCAGCAACCCGTCCAGCGCGCCGGCCGCACGGGCTGCCCGCCTACACGGGGCCACCGCCGGCCGGGACCGTCGGGCCCGCAGCAGTCACTCCAGGCCCGCGCCGACGACAGTTTGCTCCAGCGCCACTCTCCAATGAGGATGCGGACGACAGGTCACGTGGTTTGTGAACGCTCCCTAACGGGCCGCGGATGAGCCAAGAACACACCCACTGTTACACTACCCGGTGTTGTGGCCTAAATAGTGGAGGAGGAAGCCGGCCCCGACTCTGTAATTTCCCCCCCACACACACACACACATACGCACACACACACACGCACACACACACACGTGTGCCCTTCTCTCATAGCGCTTCCCTTCCACTCCACGCCGGTGCATAACTCTCCCGCACGCGGCACTGGGGCGGCCCTCTACTCCCCCGTGGCGCGTGTGGCCGCGAGATAAGTGCGTGTGTGTGTGTGCGTGCGTGTGTGTGTGTGTGTGTGTGTGTGTGTGTGTGTGCGTGTGTGTGTGTGTGTGTGTGGCCTGCCCACCGTTCCGCCCGATTTTGCGTGTCTTCAAGGGCGCGCTGACGCCGGTTTGCTGCCGCCGGGACCACGACAACAACACCCTCTTCCACTTCAATGGCGGTCTCCTCCAAGCTCCCC
>CM076252.1:6811314-6871314 GCA_038380765.1 Odontothrips loti
CTGCAGCAGCTGCAGGCTGAGTCGGAGCGCAGAGCAGAGCTTTGTGCTCTGTGTGGAGCCCCGGAGCCCCGCAAGCCCACAGCCAAGCCCACAGCCAAGCCCACAGCCAAGCCCACAGCGCAGCCCACATCACAGACAACGCCTCGCCCCAAACTTGGGACTCTCACCTTGGTCGTATCTCTCGGGCCCAGTCATTGATCGGGAGCGTCTCGAATTCAGGGGACGTCCGCGGACTGATGAATTTGCCATAATTTACCAGGGAGACGCGGACAGCTGGGTGACCTGATGATATTTTCTCCGACCGCTTTGTCATGACGAATTGTTGTGTCGTCGGCTCTCCCCGCCGGTCACGTAATTCTTCCGTGCGTAACGTTATTGTGCCCAGTCAGATATATGCGTTACTCTAGAACCGAATCAATCACTTCTCGTTTCATTTACCGCGAGGGCACACACATTTTCGAACCACTCATGCGCAAACTTTCGTCATTACTCCCACCGTGTTGGTTGTTGATGGGGCGCGACCGCAGCCGCCGACCTTCAAGCCGGACAAGGTGGTGGCGGGCGCGTGGGTGTCCGGGGTGCGGGGAGGGAGGAGAGAGAGAGAGAGGGAGGAGGGTGAGTTGATTCGAACGCGCGCCACTCGGCTGGTAACATCATTTTAAAACACACGCCCGAGTGGCTCGGGACGAACATGCCGGGGCCAGCCTGGCCTCCGGGCCCCGGGCTCCGGTAATCAGACATTCACCCTTCACACTTGACTGGCGGTGCGCCGGCGGTGCGCCCGGCCGCCCTGCAAAAGTTTCATGACAAGGGCGGCTGGGACCACTCTCTCTCTCTCTCTCTCTCTCTCTCTCTCTCTCTCTCTCTCTCTCTCTCTCTTTCTCTCTCTTTCTCTCTCTTCTCTCTCTCTCTCTCTCTCTCTCTCTCTCTCTCTCTCTCTCTCTCTCTCTCTCTCTCTCTCTTTCTCTCTCTCCGCCCCCCTCTCTCCCTCTCCCGGGGCCGTGGGCGATAACGTCAAGGAGTCGACCGATCGGTCAGAGCCCAGGCGGAGCCCGGAGCCGACTCAGTGCGCACCTGATGAGAGAGGAGTTGTTTGCCCCCCGGGCCGAGGCCGAGGGCTCTGCTGGGCTTCACCTCACCTCACCTCACCTCACCTCACCTCACCTCACCTCACCTCACCTCACCTCACCTCACCTCACCTCACCTCACCTCACCTCACCTCCTCACCTCACCTCACCTCACCTCACCTCACCTCACCTCCTCACCTCACCTCACCTCACCTCACCTCACCTCACCTCACCTCACCTCACCTCACCTCACCTCACCTCCCGCCGGGTCTACGAAATTACATCGAACCATAATTACTTCCAGAGCGGAGACGACGACGGAAATTCGGTCTGGAAGGGGTGAAGAGGGCCGCCGCGTCTGTGGGGGAGGGGGGGCGGGGATCGACGGCGCCGGAGGAAAGTCAAGAGAGAGAGAGAGAGAGAGAGAGAGAGAGAGAGAGAGAGAGAGAGAGAGAGAGAGAGAGAGAGAGAGAGAGAGAGAGAGAGAGAGAGAGAGAGAGAGAGAGAGAGAGAGGGAAGATATTCCAGCCGCGAGTGATGATTCGGCGGATGGAGCAGAGCTGTCAGGGGTCGAAGGACCATAGTTCGACTCCCGCCGCAGCATGTGAGCAGTTTCTTTTTTTTACAGGAGAAGGATAAAGTGATATAATTAAATCGGCAATGTGTGGATTGTGGCAAGGATGCGGATGCGAGGAATCACGAAAAGGTGATACGCGGCCCTGTCTGTGCTCGAATCTTAGAAGTCGAGTCCGGTCAGCCAGTTGGCAGGCACAATGTGTTGTCGTGCACCGATAATCGCCTGCTCTCGTGACGGCCCATCCTAGAGCACGGTGCTCCGTCGTACCCCCTCTCCAGGCCCCTGATCCCTGATAATAAATAGCTGGGAACGTGTTCTCTGTCAGTGCCCCCCCTCTCCCCCGCGTCCCGCCCCCCGCGTCCCACCCGAAAATACACAATATGTCTTCGCACACACAAGACGTGGCGCAAAATCAAATCCGTCATGTTTCGGGATAGCGGCCTGTTGGCGCGGACGTGTTCAGCCGGGCGATGGATATGCGCGTCGCATGCCGAAGCAGGCGGGGCGGGGCGGGGCGGTCGGCAGCGGGGCGGGCTGTGCGCTTCCTCTGATACGTGACGGAGTGAGTGAATGTAGTCTGGGATCACATGCACGTCACCTGCTGTCCAGATCAGGCGGAGGGAGGGGAAGTTCTCTTGGAACGCCGTCGCAAAAGAAAATAACGAAAAGAAAAACAAAACAACGCTTGAGCATATCAGTTTGTGTTGTCGGTACTAAAGCAAACTCAGAAGTTAATAATAATAAAAATTATTTTTATTAGACCAGAGTTTGTAGGGAAACGGAATGGTGATAAATCTGGCCTTGTATTACAGCCCGTACGACCCTTTTACGTCGTATCCACACTCTGCTGCAATTTTTACACGCGAAGAAAAATAAAAGCGAGAGGAAACAGGGAGGAGGGGGGGGGGGGGGGGGGAGAGTCGGGCGCTGCCCCATCTCGCAGTTTAGCCGTGGCAGCAGGGCCGGCGGGGCCTTACATCGCCTTGAAATTCATGAAGGAAATTGCTGGTGCTTTGCATTGTAAACGCGGCCCCTCCCCCGTGAGCCCCCATGAGCCCCGCGGTGCACCACGTGAACACGTGACGTCCTCATGTCAGCGCGGCCATGGATATGATTTCAGTTACATGCTTGCTGTATTGCATACTCGGGTATTATTTTCCATTCTCCCCTTCCTTCGCGCTCTGTTCCTCTCTCTTTCTCTCTCTCTCTCTCTCTCATCGCCCCCTCCATCTCTGTTTCTCTCTCTACGCGCGCCCCCTCTTATCGAATGGAGATTTGCTGCGCGGCGTTCGGCCTGACGTTTCGCCCCGTTTCTCGTATATACAGTAGTGCCGGGCTGCTTTGAGACGTGGTGGCCGCCACGGCCAGGACACATGTGTCAGAGCGGCTGACAACCCCGCCGGGGGCCGCGGGGGGCCGTGGGGGGCCGTGGGGGGCCGCGGGGGCCGTTGTCTCGAAAAAGGATTAAGGGTCCGCGGAGCAGCCGCAAGGACGCAGCGTTGTTGTCTCGTAAATCAATCGCCTGATTCATTGAGGATTAAATCAGATGCAATTTAATGCGCTATTTCTGTCGCCCCGCAGTGCCGGCGGGGACGGTCATGGTGCGGCTGTATGTGTGTGTAGATGTGCATCCGGTGAATGTTTTAAAAATCTTGCTGTCGATCCAGCAAATGACGGCTGCCCCAAACATCCCTCCGCTGCCTGGCGGCCTGGCCAGTGGCCTTCCATTCCGATCACGCAGAGGAGGCCCGTGCCAATTTTAAAGAGAACAAGTCCCCCGCCTCAACTCCTGCACGAACGCTATTTAGCACACGCCGAAAATGTACACGGAATGCAAAAATATTATCGTAATAAGCAGCCTTTACCCCATTTTTTTTTTCAGAAAGAGCAGAAAAATCCAACTCATGGGCGTGGAGAGTGGCGTGTCCAAGTGCCCTTTGACTTTCGCCGTCGCCTTCGGGCGCACTGCGCCGCTGCAGCACCTAATGCACTCGTCGCCGGCTCTCTCTCTCTCTCTCTCTCTCTCTCTCTCTCTCTCTCTCTCTCTCTCTCTCTCTCTCTCTCTCTCTCTCTCTCTCTCTCTCTCCCCCTTAGGACACGCAAGCCCTGTCAGCCACGCGCAAGGCGCTGCACACATAAACACCCAGCCAACTTGTGCACAGACGGAGCGCTCGCTCGCTCGCAGGGGCGGGGGTAGGCATCTCGCCTGCACCGCCGTCTACCGGGTTGCCTACCCTGCAGTTCGCAGGCGCTCGCCCAGCAGAGCGAGGGTCCGCAGCGGTCCGCAGCGGTCCGAAGGGATTCTGATTCTCCTTCTCCTCCCACGTCTCGGTTCCCTCCGCCAACGGCCGCAGCGGAACTTTATTCAGACCGTTACTTCTTCTTTACACGTCCGAGCTGACGGCGAAAACAATTTCGCAAAGAGGGAGAAGAGGTGAAGAAGGAGGTGAGGGCACGCCGCGCGCTGTGATTGGTGGGACGGCATCCGGCGCTGGCCAATCGCAAGAGCCGGCGGGGCTGTTCTCCCCAAAATATGATGTGGGTCCAACAGTGGTCAGCAAACAAACCGCGAGCCTGCCGCTGCTGTTGCCGAACAGAGAGGTGTCGGTGCGGCAGCTCCCGGCGGGAGGACAGTTTCGCTGTTTTTATTCCCCTCCACTACTTTGTTCCGCTTTCTCTTTCTGCTGCGAATCCGTTGGAGCGTGTCGATACCTGAGGAAACCGTTTCACCGTTTCCCTCCGCTGGGCGCGAGGCGCGCGTTATTTCGCTTTGCTAGAAGGCGCAGAGTCAGAGAGCGCGCTATTTCGCTTTGTTAGAAGGCGCAGGCGGCGTCAGAGAGCCCCGAACACGAGTCGCAGGAATCATTTAGGACCTGGCGCGCGCGCCACCGCCTTCACTTAATTTCCTCGTTCGCGCCCCCCGCGGAGGTCGGTGCACTCGGCCAAACGCCGCGTGCGTCGTCTGGTTGGCCTCCTTCCCTTTCACGATCCTTTCCTGAAAAATAATATATATATATATATATATATATATATATATATATATATATATCAAATATATATATATATATCAAATCAGTAGACAGAAGGTGCCACCGGTGCCACCCCACCGGTCTCACCTCCGCTGAGTTCGGTTATCTGTTTCGCCAACCTGTGCTGCTGCTGCTGCTGCTGCTGCTGCTGCTGCTGCTGCTGCTGCTGCTGCTGCTGCTGCTGCTGCTGCTGCTGCTGCTGCTGCTGCTGCTGCTGCTGCTGCTGCTACTGATGCTGGTGCTGCCAATTCATCAGCTGCACGCAGAGGGGGAAGGTTCCCGTGCAAATTTGCGAAATGAGCTCTTCCAGCTGGCTGGTTCTTGTCGTCTATTGTTTGCGGGCGTTCCTCAATGAAGACGGCAGCACAATAGAGAGCAGGGTGCTCGGGGACCCGGCGACTGCCGGGCCGGGCCAGGCCGGGGCCCCACGGCGTCATAGTGCGCGCCGCGTTTCCGACCAAATTTATAAATGAAATAAAATCACGTACACTTTGGTCCTCCGCAACATTAGCAACAATTTACTGTTCCTCTGACACTTTCTTTCTCTGATTATTCCACCTGGGGGCACTCTTTAATGAAACTGACTGGAGAATTTGTATCACAATTATTTTTATTTTCCCACTGCCTTTGGCCGGCCGCCTTCGCCCCCGGCCGCGGCGTCGAGTCGCCATGGCGACGCGGCTGCCTCATTATTCGCAGCTAATTGCGCAAAGGCCTGTTTAATTTCGCTAGGCCGCGCGTGTAGCAAGGAAAGGGAAGGGAGGAAGGAAGGGGTCCACGGGGCCGCTGCGGGCGACAGTCACACGACATCCTTCCAGAGGGAGGGGTCCACGCCCCGCCACGCCCCGCAGCACCCCAGGGTGTGTTCAGTTAACGCCATTCCGCGCTGCGCGCCTCCGCCCTGTATCTCACAATTCAACGGGGCGACACCGGTAACGTTGATGGGTCGCTTCGATAGGGCCGTGCAGGCATGCGCAGGCAGGTGCTGCCGCGCCCCCACTGTCTCGTCCTGCCGTTCATCAGCTTTACAACACAACACAAAGAAAACTTGCCTATTTTAAAATGACCAACGCCCTAGTTGGAAGCCGCTTTGTCGAAATGGAGTTGCGCCGTCCGGGATATAAGTCATTTCACCCAAGATCCCCCCCCCTCCCATTAGAACGACGAAAATGAACGGTGTCAAAAAAAGACCGTCCGGGACATCAATTTGCGTCCCCGTGTAATGAGTTGGCGGGCTCAGGGCTCAGGCCTCGGCTCGGGCCTCGGCTCGCGCTGCCCTTCTCCCTTCCCGTGGCTCTCGGTAATGCCCCGTCCCTGAAGGGCACGCCTCTAACCCTTTGGACGTGTGTGTGTGTGTGTGTGTGTGTGTGTGTGTGTGTGTGTGTGTGTGTGGCGCACGGGCCCTCCACCCGGCCCTTTGCCCTGGCTAGTCCGTGCCCCGTCCCCCTCCGGGCACCTCAAATCTCGTTCGTAAGATTTGAACCAGAGCGTGCCCGCCCCGAGCGCCGCGCGCAAACACCGGGATATATGAAAAATTCAGTCGTCCTGGGAGCGGGCAGGGGCGGTGCGGCCGGCGCTTCCCTGCGCTTTGGAAGCTGCCGACAAATATTTGAAGAATGTACACGGCGGAGCGGAGCGCGTGGTGGTGGCCGGGGCGGCCGGAGAGCCCTAGGCCCCCAGGCCGGCCGGGCACCGTCGCGGGCGCTCCCCGCACTTCCCAACGGTGACCGGCAGCGGGGCGATATTGGCAGGAAGGACGCCGACGAACCACCGGAAATTAAATCTCGCTCGTTTTTAATAACTTTCCGCGGCTTTTCGCTTTCCGCTTATGACGTCGGCCGAAACAGTTGTCAGAACAGAACAGACACGGGGGGGGGGGGGGGAGGGGGTTACAGTGTCCAACGGCCTGCCCAGCATGAGCACGTGCACGTACATGCGGCTGCGGCCCCCGCAGCGCCCCCGCACGGCCCCAGCGCCGCCTGCACAGGGGGTATTTACATGATGCTAATGTCCTATTTGCCCCTCACTTGCACGTTCCCCCAGGAGGATAAATGGACGTGGCTGAGTGTGTGTGTGTGTGTGTGTGTGTGTGTGTGTGTGTGTGTGTGTGTGTGTGTGAGGGAGGGGGCGGGGTCGTCCAGACGGGGCTGGGACAGGGGGTGCGGGTGTCATGTCGGCCGCCGTCAGGGCCGCTGATGATGCTGCTGGCGGTGTATCAGGTCCCCGTCGGCCCCCGTCGGCCCCCCTGCTGTGGCATGGCATGGAGGGCCCGTGCCGTGGCCGCCATGAATCTTCGTGACAAGCTGCTCGCTCATGGAGAAGAATTAATTTGGAAACTTGTTCTCTGTCGCTCGCGCCGCGTGTTCTGCTGCTGCGTCTCGTCTGTCTCTCGGGCCCCGGAGCCTGGAGCCCGGAGCCCCTAAGGAGGTAGCCGAACCCTCCGGTAGCGGAGTGGCGGCGCGGCCCCGAGCCCGGCCAGGGTGGGTGCGCCTCCGACGGTGAAATTGATGTGGACGTTCCATGAGCAGGATAAAGAAGTTGGCGTGTAATGGCTCCGCGAATGTGGCAGCTCTCTCTCTCTCTCTCTCTCTCTCTCTCTCTCTCTCTCTCTCTCTCTCTCTCTCTCTCTCTCTCTCTCTCTCTCTGTCTCTCTCTCTCTCTCTCTCTCTCTCTCTCTCTCTCTCTCTCTCTCTCTCTCTCTCTCTCTCTCTCTTTGTACAGCAGCGGGAGCCGCGCCGGGGTATTAGCCCTGGGACGGATCCGGCGTACGGATAGGGACTAAAAAAAACCCTTGCGACGTCGCCGTCAGAGACAACCAACCGTGCGACACCGTCGGTGTCCCGGCCGATAGAACAAGTGTCATACATGACGCATGCGGCATGTTTCCCCTCTGAAAAGAGAACATTTCGGCCACACCACGTCGGAATGACAACGTGTTTTTGTTTTTGTTGTTTGTGATCCTGACGTGTCACCTGACAGCTGAAGTCCAACGACCCACCCGGGTTACCCTACGGACCTGACGGGCGTGAGCCGACGGGACGTGGGCCGGCAGGACGGCATCCACTGCGGACCGAACCGGCTCCTTCTGCTCCCGTAAAATAGAAAAAGTCCCCCCAGCTGCCCACCTCCCGGCCGCCCCCGGCCGCCCCCGGCCGCCCCCGGCCGCCCCCGGCGCGGCGCGGGATAAGGAGAAAGTTGGCTGCCCCGCCCCTCCCGCTGCCGACGGGGCTGAGGAATGGAGTCTGACTCAGCTAAGACGCAATGCGAATCGCTGTGCCGTATTCACGACCATATACCCGGAGGGAGCTAGACTGGGCGGAGGGCTCGGTGTAGTGTGTGTGTGTGTGTGAGAGAGAGAGAGAGAGAGAGAGAGAGAGAGAGAGAGAGAGAGAGAGAGAGAGAGAGAGAGAGAGAGAGAGAGAGAGAGAGAGAGAGAGAGAGAGACAGCCGCCGGGGTGGGGAGTCCGTTGCTGCCCTCCGGGCAATTGATATTCCCAGTAATGTCTGGGACACATAATTGTGGCCTCTGGCCTGGTCGGGTGGGTGCTAGAAGGAGAGAGAGAGTGAGAGTGAGAAATAGAGAAAGAGAGAGAGAGAGAGAGAGAGAGAGAGAGAGAGAGAGAGAGAGAGAGAGAGAGAGAGAGAGAGAGAGAGAGAGAGAGAGAGAGAGAGAGAGAGAGAGAGAGAGGGAGGAGAGGGGGAGGGGCAGAAAAAGCCGTGAAGGTCAGCGATATGAGGGGTGCGCCTAGTACATTTCTCTCGCTCTCGTGCGGCTGCTACAGGGGGAATCGAAAAGGGAAGGGAGGGAGGGGGGGGGGGGTGCGATTCCAACGAAAGGCGCGCCCAGTCGGATGAGCTAGTGCGGATTCAGGGGATCATTCCAAGCAGGATCATTCCCCCGGGGGAGCGGGGGCGTAGCGAATCCATTGGTGCTCTGGCGGTGGTGTGGTGCCGTCTGACGGTGCGGTGATGGCGCTGCGGTCTACGAGTCCCGAGACCCCCAGCCAGCACTGCGGAGCAGGCGTGTGCACTTCTCTACTCCAGCGAGCCTCAAGAGCCTCGAGAGCCTGGGAGAGGCCCATCGAGGCGGCTCACAAGCCGAGTGCTCTAGAGCTCTGTAGGTGTACGCACTCTTCTCATTGAGAACGTTGCCCTGCACCCTGCACCTGCACCCATATCCCGTTGGTACTCTGGGGATGCAGCCGGGCCGGGGCCCAGGGCTGGCGGGGCGGGTCCTGGCGGGTCCTGGCGGGTCCTGGAGGGCCCTGGCCACTCGGTACCTCGCCCGGTCTGTCGCCTGTCGCGCTGCGGGGCGTATGTTTTATGGCACCACGCCAGCGAACCTTTCTGCATAATTGTCCCCTCAGCCGGCGACAAAGTCAGACCCTGCAATCCCCCCCCCCCTGCACCTAGCCCTCGCCATAGACCACACACACACACACACACACACACACACACACACACAGCGCAGCCCTACACCACTCCCGCCATCCCACCAACAGTCTCCGCTATCGGTCATAACACTCGCAGGGACACCTACTACGCTCCTACCGCACCGCCGAAGCAAGGCGACGTCGGCACTGCGGATGACAAGACGTGAAATCGAAGGGTTCCGTCGGGTTCCGTAAGAGGGTGTGATCGTGAAGGGAAATGTTAAACTTGTTTTCGCCAGTAAAAAAATATCATCTGCTCGGTCTGTGACGGCGCCATTTTTGTTGTTGTTGTTGTAAAAACTACGCTTTTCAACTGACCGAAGTCTGCGTTATCGTTAGAGTGAAGAGGATGCGTATCGTGCAGATGAGTTCCCGGCGGCGACTGGAAATGTTTGTATGTATTCTCCCTTGCGCTCGCGCACACACCGGCCCCTCCCCCCCTCCGCCCCGCTCGCTTTGAAGCGCACGGAGGGCACACGGAGGTCACGGACTCCCCCCCTCTCCCCCCCTCCCCTCACTCCCTGTCCCCGCCCTCATTCAGCAAAGAGCCCTGCGTCCCTTCTTCAACATTGTGCGCTCTTTTCTTCAATTTCCATTCATTAATGTAACGGTTGCTTCGTGCACAACTTTTCATCCCTTTTTTGCTTTTCGTCAGAACAACAGGAAAAGGGGGTGGGGGTGGAGGGTTGGTGGGGTTGGAGGGGGGGGGGTGATGGCGAATGCTGGGCTCATCAGCGGTCCCCTCCGACATGGAGATGGCGGACATGCGCGCTGCGGAACTGTCAGAGGGGTCCACAACTCTGCCCAAAGGTGTACACTGATTGTGTTGTTTGCGTCGATTGTTGCTACCAATCGAAATTTCCTTCTGGTACTGGCGTTTTACGGTCGTTTTTAGTGCTATGATGTAACTCACCCCTCATTCTTATGAAGTTTTTAAGATCCGAAATAGATAATTGTGTTTGATTGTCTCAAAATATGTGTGCACGGACTGTATCTTGCTGTGGATCCCTCGGAACTGTTGCACTTGTAAACCCACGTGTAAACCGGTGGAAACGCGAGCACCCCGGGCCGTGTAGGCCGAGCTCCGGGATGGTTCTGGAGCTGGAGCGAACGCCACTTGAAGCAACCTTGTGCCGCCAGCCGCCAGTGGCGTTCTCTGTACATTGAACGCTGGCTCGGGCGGCGGGTACGACCCTATGCGGGCTGCTGGGGGCGAAATGGCCGACATGAAACGGCTTTACAACTCGGTTGTCAAAGATAGCGCACGGGAAGACGGAGAGGGGAAAGTCTGCCGAAGGCGGCTGCGCTGTGCGCACTCTGCCTCCCCCCCGGCCCGGCCCGCGCACCGTCTGTAACTACGTGTGATGCCGCCTTCCCATGCGAGGGACGGAGAAACGGGAGTCGGGGTGAAGGTAGACGACCAAATGTATCTCGCTATTTGCAAGACAGGTTTCCAATGAGAACAAAAACACCAGACCGGCAACTTTAGAGGGCAGGTATGAGAAACTTGAATGGCGTTTTGAGTGAATTTGGAGGTTATGTGCAAGGTGGTTATGTGCCATATCTGGCGCCGTCCTTGTGCATCAAAATTTCTCATACTTGCTCTCGAAAACTTCCGGGGTGGGAGTGTTTCTGTTCTTCAGCTTCCGCTCCTGAGCCTAGTGGGAGCCCTCGCTCCGCCGCACGCACGTGGCCCATAAACTCACCGGCTCCCAGCTCCCAGCTTCCCCTGCAGGCTCCAGGAAGAGCAGAGTACAGTGCCTTTTTGCTTCCTGCCTGGCGTTTGCCCCGGCGCACTTCCTCTCCACGCGGGACAAAGAAGGCCAGACCAGCCCGACCGACTCCGACCTCGTCCAGGGCAGCGCCACACAGTGGGCAGCCAGCAGTCACGTGGGCAGCGCGCGCGAAGGGCATTCGGCTGCCAGGGCGCGTTCTCATCTCGCCGAGCGGGAAAAGAAGAGCAATTTGAAGGCCAACCCGCTACCGTCTCAGTCACTGAAAGCCACCGCCGAAAATATCCGAGAGCCATTTTCCGTCGCAAATAATATTCCGGGGCCTCCGCGCACAGCGACCTCCTCGCCGCGTCCCTGGAGCTCATTTCCCGAAATAATTATTGACTCCAGCGGGTCATTAGCACGGCTTGCCGCCCGTAATTATCAGCGGAGCTCCAGAGCGACCGGAAGGGCCGTGCCGTCTTGGAGGGGGGGGGGGGCACTCCCCCGAGCGGACGTCCGCCGGCACGCCCCCGTGGCCGCGGCTCCGGGTGAGGGGCAGGAGGGGGGAGGCAGGGGGCAGCGAGGCAGAGCCAGGAGGCGTGCGGAAATCTACTGGTTAACAGCGGAGGTCAGAGGCTGTCAGAGGCGCGCCGCGCGCCCCTCTACCTCCACCCTGCTGGACTGGAGTCCGAGGCCGTCGCCGTCGAGGCGAGGCGAAGCGACACTCCTGGCGAGGTCTTTGTCGAGGGCGAGCAGCGCGCCGCTGCTGCTGCTGCTGCTGCTGCTGCTGCGTCCAAATTAAACAGCAAGGCACGGAGCTGTGTCGCTGCAACTTCCTATCATCATCATCATCATCATCATCCTCCCCGACTTCCTGTTCCGCCGGTGAACGTCCTCTCTCTCTCTCTCTCTCTCTCTCTCTCTCTCTCTCTCTCTCTCTCTCTCTCTCTCTCTGTCTGTCTGTCTCTCTCTCTCTCTCTCTCTCTCTCTCTCTCTCTCTCTCTCTCTCTCTCTCTCTCTCTCTCTCTCCGTCTCTCTCGGGTAGGGTACACTGTGTGCACCACCGTGACTGTCTTCAATATCCAACCCCCTAACGGGAGAACCCCGTTGGCACGGCGGGTCCCAAAAGAAACCCCCGTTGCGCCCTGCCCCTGTTCCTGATGCTGGTTGTACGACCCTGGGCGGCAGAACAGAGTCTACCTCATGCGCACACACACACACGCGCGCGCGCGCACACACATAGACACACACGCACAGAAACGCGCTCGCCAGCAACTAGCGCTAGCGTTTACTCACAAACTCACGCACTTCATACGCACTTCACTTGCGCGGAACACGATCGCGAGCAAGACGCAGAACTGGTAGCAACTGCCGGGAACAACTTTGCACTCGGTGCGGAACGCACATGTACCTCGTCTGCGTTTACTTGGCTGCCGCTGGTCCAACCTGACTTCTCTCTCCCTCTCTCACTCCCTCCCTCCCTCCCTCTCTGTCCCTCTCCCAGGCGTGGATGGTGGCGTGATTACCCGTCAGTTCGACGGGCCCGTGTTTGCGTTGTATCCGTGGCAGGGCCCCGCCGGGGGTCCGACGGGGGCCGCACAGTTACCCCTCCAATTTAGTTCCCCGGAGGTCGCGGCGCGTCACTGCCGTCAACAGACCGCGCCGCTAGCGCCGCCAGCGCCGCCTAGCGCCGCCCGGGCTAACCACCGACCCCTCTGGAAACTCCGGCGGCCGCAGCTGGAGCCCGCGGCACAACTCGGGCAGGTTTGGCGGCTCGAGGTGCTCGAGCTATCGAAACCAAACGTACCTCAGGAACAGGGGCGCAAAGGGCTGTGGCTCGAAATGGAATGGATAGGTTGCCAAAGCTCAGTGTGTGGGCGACAGCTCCAGCCCGCATATTCACATTCACATCCTCCGCCCGCATTTGCCCGAACATGTTCATATACAAATGTCGATTTAATGATTCGTGGAATTCCAGGGTTTCATGGAACGTGCCCGCATGAGGGGGGAGGGGCACTCGCTTGAGCCGTGGATGCAGTACTATTCTAAGGTTTTGATAAATACTATAGGTTACATTGTACTACAAATTTCATTTAGTGTAGGGTCGGAAACGTTCTAGGTATTTCATTTACTTCTTCCACCTCCCTCCTTTATTACAGAACAGCGTTACATTTCCGGCCCACAGAGAAGATTCGACGGGAAGAAAATCACCGGTCTGTCCCAAGCACAGACTTTCCTACTCGGCTACTTCCGGCGCTGCCCGAGAGACAGCGGCAAATGGCGCGAGGTGGCTGACCAGGCCAAAGCGTGCGGACAGAGCGCTCACCGCGAGCCCGCGGCCCTGCTCTGCTCTGCGGGACGACAGTGGCTATTAGAACCGAGAGCGAGCTGGTGATCTCCATCGCAGCTCCGTAGTCGCACCGGAGACCCGCGACCCCGGAGGAGTGGGAGGACCGGCGGCCATTCGTCGCGGTTTACTCTGTCAGGCAGCCGTAGTCATCCGATAAATCACGGTCATAAACGTAATTGCGCCATCGAGTAATTGTGTGCGGTGCGCAGAAACAGTAGCGGGCGACGGATGCGGCGGTGCAAAAAGCCGGAGGAAGAGGAGGAGGGGGAGGAAGAGGAGTGGAGGAGGGGGAGGAAGAGGACGGAGGAAGGGGAGGAAGAGGAGTGGAGGAGGGGGAGGAAGAGGAGTGGAGGAGGGGGAGGAAGAGGAGTGGAGGAGGGGGAGGAAGAGGAGTGGAGGAGGGGGAGGGGATGGCACAGCAAGACGCGCACCAGCGCCGCCCCTAACGAGATGAGGCTCCCTCCACGACCAGCCCTGCAGTGCGTGTAGTACTTGTTGATGGGTTGGGGCGGACGGGGGCGGCAATGCGGTGCGGTACGAACTGGGCGAGGCGGCCAGGAAGAAAGTGAGAACAACGCGACACGGTTCTCCCGGGCAGCACTGCGCGCCATTTATTCGGGCGGACGCCAGCGGGTGCGCTTCGCCCTGTCCTGCCCCACCCCCGCCACCGCCAGCGCGCAGCCTCCACGCGCGTCCCGCCCCGGCCGCCACCGCAGCAGCAGCAGCAGCAGCAGCAGCAGAGGCCGGATTCGGTGACCTCAATTCCAGCAGCACAGCTCTCTCGCTGTGTGGGAAGTTGCAGGGGAGAGAGAGAGAGAATGGGGGGGGGGGGGGGGAGGCACTGCGACGCCATAGCGAGCAGGCAGGGCCGTTCCGGCAGGAAGAGGTGCGAGCAGGGGCAGGGCGGGGCGGGTGAGGCTCCGTTCAGGGGTACCCGCACCGCCCCGTACCACCGGGGGTGGCCGTGCTGGCGCCGCTCTCCCCGGCTGAGCCCCCGCGGCCTCCGGCCTGCTGCCTTGCGCCACACGGCGCTGTACTGCGGCACGGCGGCCGGCGGAAGCCCCGCGCCTCCCGCCGCATCACCCACCCACCTTCGGCGGCGGCGCGGCGCGGTCAGACCCCGCCTGGGTCCGGGCCGGGGGAGACGCACGGCAGCCGCCGCCGCTAACTTTCACCGCCCGGCCCGACTCCGATGATTTACAGCGCTGGCCGTGTGGCCCTGGCCTGGAAATCTATCGCCACGGCGGCCTGCGGCCAGGTCCCGGGGGGCCGCCATGGCAGCGGCTCCGCGGGGCGGACGCCGGCTAGCACTGGCCCTGGGCCACTTTCCTGAGCAAATTGCCGGCGTCGCCGTCGCCTCGTGGGGGCGGTGGTTGGCGGCGGCGGGGGGCGGGCGGCAGGTAGTACTCGGGCGACGCCTCCGCTGCCGGAGCCCTCAGAGGCGGCCGAATACCCGTCGTACCGTAAGCGCCTGCGAGTGGCCAGCCCGCACGACACGCGTGCATGCAGAGGCCCTGTGGTCAGATGGGTAGCTTTAGCAGCTTTTCCGGGGGCGGTTTTCTCCGTGGTGTCGTCCTTTAGCCGCCCTCCGCCCCACCCGCGCCCTCCTCCGCCTCGGTACGCCCTGTTCAACTTCGCTGTCAGTGAGAACACCGAGCCCTCACCCCCGCCGGGCTAGCTTCCCCCGGGAGGCTTTGTTCTCAGGGCGGTCTCATTGTCCGCGCAGACACCATCTCGACTACTTGTTGTTGCTGTGTCGCCGTGTCGAGTTTCCTCGTGCTGCTCCAGGACGCGGCCCGGCGGGGGGAAGCCGGAGGAGGAAAGGGGGGGGGGGAGGACTGAGGGGTGCGCGGTGCGGTGCCACGCGATATGAGGACCAGGCCCGTGTGAGATTGTAAACCGAAAAATCAAATTTCAAACTAATTCGAGAGTTAAACGTAGACAACAAATATTTTTTATTAAACAATGAATCAAAATTTCAAAAATTCCACGTACTTTTACATATTCTTAGAAACGTCAAAATTTGAATTCAACACTCGACGATGACACCAAAACTTGAATAAAGTTATTTTCCCGTGTGCGGGCCGGAGCCCCCCTCTGCTCGCTTCCATTCGGACGCAGAAGTTGTCATACTTATCGTCGGCGGAAGCGCACGCAGCGCGCGGGCGGCACGGTACGGTTATGGCTTGTTGTGGTTGGCGGGCTGACAGACTCGGAGCGAGAGCGAGGCGGGGCTGGTCGCCTATCTGCGTCTAGACAGAGATGACGTCATCGATAACCAATGAGCCGTGCGCTGTGGCGGAGAGCGATGTTCCCCCAAACGTGCCCGGAGTGCTGCCAGTCGGCTGAGCAGCGCAGCAGCGCCGTCCCGGCAGTGCCGCGGGTGTGTGTGGGCGTGGGGTCGTGCCGTGCCGTGCCGTGCCGTGCCGTGGCCGCACACGCCGCGCCGCCGCGCACAGCCACATTGAGAACGAGAGTAGAGTGCTAAACGACGGGGTCCTGCTGCCCTGCGGGGGGGCAGGGGGCCAGGGGGGCCGTTCATGACCTCAATACTCCCCGCCCCCCACCACACCCCGTCTCTGCCATTGGCTGCGCCGCCCCTGCGGTGGCCCCCTCGAGCCCTCGAGCCCGCCCCCCGCACTGCATGAGCAGGAGGGGTACCCTTTTGCTGGGGGGCCCTGCGAGGGGTGCGAACGCCGCAGGGGGTTGGTTCTATTGCTGCTGCAAGCGGGGGGTGGGGGGAAGGCTGCAACCCCCCCTTCCCATCCCCTCATCCAGACCCCCTCATCCAGACCCCCCCCCCCCCCCCACACACACACACACACCTCCGGCACAGAAGCAGCGGCTGCGACATCTTTCTGGCACAGACTCGAAAAGAAAAGTCGATGGCAAGGTTCTCATCTCTCTCACTCTCGCTCCCCACCGTTCTCTCTTTCTCTCTCTCTCCCGGCTGGCCACAGCGAGTAGTAGTCTGAAATGGAGGAAAAGATGTGAATCAAACTTTGGTGCCGCCGCACCGGATTGAGCATGAGGGGGGCGGAGGGGGGGGGGGGGCAGAAGGACCACGGCTCGGTGTTCTCAGGTGGTGACAAGCCCCTCAGCAGGGAGGGAGGCAGGCGGGTGAGAGACAGCCACCGCCAGGAGCGGCGAGAAGAACACGACGGAGCAGACTCCGCGAGCGGCTGAGGGCGGGAGTGGGGGTGGGGGCGGGGAGCAGAGTGCAGAACATAACGCCCGGGCGCCGGCTACGCTTGCCGCGTGGTCTACCCTGTGCGACTCAAGGGGCGAGCTGCCTTCGCCCTGCCTGAGCGGCCTGGTCCCTCCCGGACTAGCGAGGCGCCGCCCCCGCCGCCCCCGCCACCCCCACTCCCCCTAACCCTAGCCCCAGCCCAGCCCTAGGAACGGCGGGCCATCGGATTCGGTATGCAAAACACATGAAACGTCGGCAGAACATTGCGTCGGATGGGGATGAGGCTGGTGGGGTCGGGCGGGGCGGGGACCGGAGGCCCAGCCGGGCCTAGCAGGGCCTATAGCCCCGGGCTCCGGTATGGACATCACAGGGCCCGGAGGACCCGGAGCCACAACGAGGGCTAGACGAGGCCCGGCAAGGTCCGAGTTACGATGCCCGGCTCCACTCCAGGGTCCATTCCGACCAGACAGAGCACCGAAAGCGTTCACAGGCATGATGGCCATGGGCCATTGGCTCGGTGGAAGGGGGGGCAGCGTTCGAGGCCACCAGCCGCGGATGTGGGAATTAAACACGCAGACGAATAGGTTCGACGGATCGCGAAAAGGGAATATCCAAAAGCGAAAAGAAAACAATTTGAAGAAAAAGAACATGTGGAGGTTAAGGCCTGAGGCCGGAGGCACCGGACGTACGCCGAGGTTTGCGCCGGGTTCGCAGCTCTCTCGCTCTCTCGCACTCTCCCTCCGGCTCCGGCCCGAGCCACATATATCGGATATTGCTTTTAGAAGCACTTTCTCTCTCTCTCTCTCTCTCTCTCTCTCTCTCTCTCTCTCTCTCTCTCTCTCTCTCTCTTTCTCTCTCTCTGCGCGAGAGGGTGGCGCCTCGCTCTTTTCCTTTCACACGCCCTGAAAACGCGCGCAAAAAAACCAACAGTGAAACGCAACAGCGCGGACAGAGCATAAAGAGAAATAATACAAACTGCCTCGCTTCTCTCTCTTTCCCACAGCCACACGCTGCGAACCCTCATAATTGGCCACTTCTTCTCGTCCCTCCGCAGGGTGAAACTTTCATCGCCACAGAACGGTCGGACGTACACCCTTTTCCACGTCGGGGGAAAGGGCGAGGCGCGAACCGCAATTACCCGGCTTCGTCTAGAGAGAAAGAGAGAGAGGAAGAGAGAGAGAGAGAGAGAGAGAGAGAGAGAGAGAGAGAGAGAGAGAGAGAGAGAGAGAGAGAGAGAGAGAGAGAGAGAGAGAGAGGGAGATTCTGCGGGTCGACCAGGGTACGGTCGGGTCACAACTTGACGGTGTAGGACTAGCAAGCGGCCCCGATTGGCCAGATCCCGAACGAAATGAAGAAAAAGAAGGAGGCAAAAGAATCACTGTGCCCGCCCGGATTCGAACCCACGCCCCCGTCACTTTGCTGGTCCATCGGGGCTGACACCACCTGAGTGCCGTGGACCGTACGCCGGACAGCGGCGCGGCTCCGTTTGAATATTCATGAGCCGTGTGGTGGAGTGGACCGTCTGCCCTCCCTGCGCTGCACTGCCGCGGTGGTGCCCGCCCCGCCCCGCCCCGCCCCGCCCCGCCCCGCCGACTCCGCCGTCATGTCATGTCGCCCGCCCTGATAACGCGACATCGTGCGGCGAAACGCTGCAAAGTGTGATGCGAGCGGAGCTCCGGGCGGACCCAGGACAGGACCACGGTACTCATGTCTCATGTCATGCTGATTTTGGTGAGTTAATTAAGTTCAAATTGCTGCATAATTTTTAATTATCTTTTTTTTTTCGCGCAGGGCATTACGGTGCTCCGATGTCGACAGTTTAGACACGTTGTAGAGTTGCCGCCCTTCCCGGCCTGAAAGGGCCCTTGGAAACTGTATTGAGTAGCAGCAGATGGGGCATGTAAATACTTGTACGTACTTCCTGCGTGCCCTCTCTGCCCGCGGCGTTCGCATCCAGCTCGGGCTGCTCGTCTACCCAGCCCCCTTCAAAGAGGTCGCCTCCCCGACGGAATGCCACGCGCGCGACTGCCGAGCCTGCCAAAGTTTTCGGCCCGAAAGCGCGCGAGGTATTTCCATTTTAAAAGCGCCAAACGTGGGGTCGGGTTGGAGAGGGGGGAGGGGGTGGGGGGTGGGGGCTCATAAAGGGGCACGACAGTCGTCACATGCAGCCCCCGCCCACACCCCCCTGGTGGACCCGCACAGGGGAGGTGTGGGGTCTACGCCCCCTACCCCCACCACACTGCACCCCCCCCCCCCCGACACACCAACACAAATACCAGCGCCAACACAGACACGGATCGATTCGTCAAGGCCACAACCACCTCCCCCCTCCCCACCCGCGGCGCGCTGCGCCGGGGGGCTGTGCTGTGTGGGCGAGTGCCACGCCCCGCGGGGGGACGGGGCGCCAGCGGGGCCCTAGCGGGGCCCCAGCGGGGGCCTATCGGCGGCGGGGCGAAGATGAGAGAGGAGCGGAGAGGACGAGGCCTGGCTACAGACCGCCCCGCCCCGTCCCGTCCATCTGTTGCGGCCGCGCCGTGTGAGCCGCTCGCGCCGTAATGGCAGAACCACTTGCGGTGAAAACCTCCCCCATCAGCATCAGCTACGGCCACCGCAGCCCGGTCAGGCCCTGTCCGGCCCCATCCCGCCCGTCGGCATCAGGGGGGGAGAGGGGAGGGGAGGGAGGGGAGGGGAGAGGAGGGGAGGGTGGGGCGACTTGAACGCAAGAGGATTTGTCGGCAGGCAGCAGGCCCGCGGCAGCCCGGCCCGAGCCGAGCAGCTTTCGGACGGCCAGCAGCTCCGGCTTTTAGCAGCGCTGCCCAGCCCGGTCCACGTCGATGCCCCCGGCAGCAGCAGCAGCAGCAGCAGCAGCAGCAGCAGCAGCAGCAGCAGCAGCAGCAGCAGCAGCAGCAGCAGCAGCAGCAGCAGCAGCAGCAGCGTTGGGGGCGGCAAAGGCAGCAGCGCCAGAGCAACTTTGACTCGCTAAATCCGCGCGCATGACTTTAATGCGGTCAACAGCCTGGCCCTCGGCTCGGCAGCCTAAGGGCGGCGGGCACAGCGACGAAAATCATCGGGGGCTTTAATATATACGCGGCCCGGCTTCGGCCGGATCGGCGCCCCCCCCCCCCCCCCCCCCCTCCCTGGACTAACTTTTCTGCCCCTATAAACCCCTGCCCCCAGCCCGCCGCTCCGCCCCCGCAGGGCCCCGCCCCCGCAGCTCACCACAGATTCCCGAGTCCTGAAAATTTTGTACAGAGACGGAGAGACCAAATGACTAGATGTGACTGGAGAATGACTAGAGAAAGAGTGGACGAAATAACTGAATGAGACTGGAAAACGAGGTTCACTACTTTTCTTCATGTTCTGCTTTGAGGACAGATGTTACAGTATAGGAAGCTTCGGCCGATTAATATCGTCGCACGTTAGCCGTACTGGGACTGGGTTCAACTCTCTTGCGCCTGCAGCTCAGCGCTCTGCTGAGCTAGAGTGCCGGGAGCGCGCGGCGGTCCTGGTGGAAGCGCTCAAACCAGTGGTAAAACATGCCATCTGGATTTTTTTCTCTCTCTGAACCCTTTCTTGGCAACATTTTGTGACTTGTGGCTGGCATGATCGGAAAGGGACTGGAACTGATTGAACAAGAGACTGTTTCGTGTGGTTTGCAGTGTGCATGCTGTGCCACCCGGTCCCACCCCTGTACCACCACTGCCGCCACACACGCGGCCAACGCCCCAAAGGTGATCAGCGTCACAGATGCCGTGTATCGCGAGACGCCGCCGGACGGGTGCCGTGTCGCGAAATGCTTCTGCTTGCGGCCGGGACGACGCCGCCGTCATCTTCACGGAGTGCCGCCGTGTTCTTATCTCTTATCTCTAACGTCGCGGGCGGTGCTGGGCTCCTTCAAGTGCCCCCTGGAGTATACCGCCCCCGGGCCGCCGGGCCCGGCCCCCCCGGCCGCTGCCCAGCGGTGCAAAACACCCCGTCGCCCTGGCAACTATGAATGGCGGTCGCTACTCGGGTGCCGCGGCGGGTGGGGGGAGGTGGGGGGTGGGGGGCTGCCGGGGTGTTTCGAGGTCTGGGGTACGCCGTGGTGGGGGGGGGCAGAGCGAGCCCCCGCGAGAGGAGTGGGGGGGGGGGGGCTAAAGAGACCCTCCTAGGGCAGAGAGGGAAGGGGGAGCAAACATTAGCGAAAGTACGCCCGCGCGCGCGCGCCCGATGAAAAAAACACGCTGTAAGGGAAAAAATATGAAAGGCTGTGTAGTGAAAGGAGGACTCTGCCCGGGGGGGGGGGGGGGGGGTCTGGATCGGCAAGGCCAACGACGATGATGTACTAGCGGCCGAGAAGACACCGGGGCACGGAGCCCGGAGCCCGGCACGTCAAAAGGTGAAGGTGAAAGCAGCACGGTTTGCATTACGGAGGCCGCGCCCAGCGCCCCGCCGCGCCATTCTACAATGTCAGAGGCTCTGATGTCATGGCATGGGGGATCATTTGGGGCGGCGATGAGCGAGGGTAGGGGCGGAGGGAGGTGTGGAGGCCAGTCACACCGCGACGAGGGCGTGCATGTGCACCGTGTGCTGCCCCCGCCGGCCTCCGCCGGCCCCCGCCAGCCGCACGCGAGCGCACACCTCACCGTCAGCTGTAAGCTACGGCGGCCATTTGCTCGATTTGTAAATCTCCATTTCTCTCTCACCTCCAGGCTTCTCTTCTGCTCTTCTCCTCGCTCCCCAACCACCCCCCGAAGGGAAGGGGTGGGGGGGGGGGGGGAATCTGACAGGCTGCAAACAAGCATTCGTGGAGTTCCCTGCTCTTCCGCCCATCACAGCATATCGCGTGCACGGTATGCAGATCCTCTCTCCCTCTCTCCTCTCTCCTCTCTCTTCCACACACACATCCACACACATCCATATATATGGTATTCGACTGCAATGTTTCCCCTCGAAAAAAAATTATTAAAAACTGTCACACCCCGGGTTTTTGTTTTACTAGGCTGCCCAATGGCCCGCGGGCAAATTTGTGTCACGTGTTTTGCAATGGTAGTATTAGGCCCTTAGGGTTCAAAATTCGCTTCGCTCGCTCGCTTGCTTGTAATGAACCAATAAACATTTAAGAACTTATTATGTTACATAAACAATATGTAATTTATTAGTTTAAATCATCGCGTATAAGGGACGACACAGCTGGTGTGCCTCTAAAGGCGGTCGGCAGGGGAGCACACAGTCCTTAGGGATGGTGTGCCCCAAGGCCTATCTACTCATTAGTGGCACACTAGCCTTAGGGACCGTGCGCCCCCAGCCGATCGAGTCCCCAGCCAGAAATAGACTGTCGAAACGATATCGACATGAATTCCGTCGATGTTTCGGAGAAACGATCATACGTCGAAGTATTTAAAAAATCAAATGACAGGCCTTTCTCAAGATTGTTGTCAGGGATAGCATTGGGTAGCATTATAGTTCGTAGGAGTCGAACTGTTGAATAAGGGTGCGATATTCTATGAGTATCATGTAGGTTTCCTCATCGATATCAATTATTCAACATCGATTCGACCTCAACATTTCGAGCAGTAAAATCAGTGTTGAAATTTCAGGAAAAATATAAAGAATGAACGTCCATTTATCGACAAACACGCCGTTCGAATTTTTCCGTTCGAAAAATATGATCCATATCAATGGTAGAGTGATTCTGGACATTTTCCCGCTAGAGAGCGCCAGTGTTGGATGTGTCTGTGCTTTTTCGTATTTCCTATGTTTTGGACGTGCTTTTGGGCGATTCTGAGTCATGTAAGCGTCACGTCGGATAGAATTTGGACTCCTGAAACAGTTTCAATAATTTTCCCCATCCGACATAAGCAGTTTAGCATGTTTTAAGTGCATTACATAATCCTACACACGGCTATGATGCATACGCGCATTTAGTCTCCGAAGCTTGCTCCGTCTGCTTGTCCTGTGAGGTTGATCCGAGGACGTCCGCTCTCAGGCAGTTGATCACTTTGTTGTGCAGACGAAAGGTGCCTGACTACTGGTCCTTATATTAACATTACATTTTTGATTTCAAGGTTTTTAAGGTTTTAAGGTTAGTTGAGTCCCAGGGGAACACCAGGGGACGCTCCCTGAGTTCATTTAAGGACAGGTTAGGTCGCTGATAGCGCCCCCCCTTGCGGCTCGCTCGCTCGCTCCGCGAATTAGTGTTTTACTTTTTTGATGCACACGTATCAAAAATCGTCGACAATACATCTAAGCAATGTCGTACGCAGCACAGCCACACAATCATTTCCAGATTGGTGCGTCCGTACGACCGCCCATGGCTGCCCATGGCACCCACGGCCCGCGCACGCAGACATCGTAAGTCACTCGGGTATATGAGGGGGAGATAGCGCAATGGCCGGCCGCATGTGCAGCGGCAACGGATTGAATGTGCTCTGGTTGGTAAAACTGAAAAAAGAAACGAAAATGCGGGAATTTCTTAGGCCGGTGTTGAGTAGTGGCCGAGGCCCTCTGCCGCAGATCGCTGGATCCGAAAATCTGGAAATCTGAAAAGCACACGTACCAGAGAGCACTCAGAACAATGCCGACGGTCTGGGGTCCGTCCTCCTCTGTCATGGTGATCAAGGGCATCAGTGGGGGATTGAGAAGGAGTGAGAGAGACACACTCAGAGAAAGTGAGAGAGCGAGCGAGCGAGAGAGCGAGAGAGAGGGAGAGAGGGAGAGAGAGAGAGAGAGAGAGAAAGAGAGACGTAGGGCGAAGGAAGCTACTTTTAACGAGCTCCGCCCTGACGTCACATTCGGCCCGTTTATGGTCGGGGAGTCGTCGGCCCTGGCTGTACGAAAGCGCCGTGCTGCCAAATTGGCGTTCGCAAATTACGTAACGCGGCGAACAGCTTATGCTGGAAGTGGTGCGAGCGTGTGTGTGTGTGTGTGTGTGTGTGTGTGTGTGTGTGTATGTGTGTGGAAACTAGACGGCTATGGCCACCCTGCCGTCGGAAAAGGGTTTATACCAAGAATATCGAGTGAGGGTGGCTGAGACGAGGGGCAGGATCTGAGGGGTGTTATCCAGAGTTATGCGTGCTGACTATACACTCTCTCTCTCTCTCTCTCTCTCTCTCTCTCTCTCTCTCTCTCTCTCTCTCTCTCTCTCTCTCTCTCTCTCTCTCTCTCTCTCTCGGCACCAGCCAGGGCGGCCAACTTCCAAAGTCCCACGCCGAGTTAACGGCCGTCTATAAAGCCGGCGCTGCCAACCTTACAACACCCCCGCACGGGGCTTTTTCATTACGAGAAAGTAAAACAACAACTGGAGAGGGAAGGAGCTGCTCGGGTGGCATTTTGCTACATGGTTGCTGCTAGGTCCGGTGCCGTTGGTGCCAACCTCAGGAAAATTAAACCCGGCGTGTATGCCGCTGAAAGTGTTATCGGTGGTCACACGTGTCCGCGAGTGTTCTCTGTTTTGCCTTGTTTATCTGCGCCCGCTGCACACCCTATGACGGCGGACTCCATCGGCTCGGCTCCATTCCGCTCCGCTTTCCCTTCCACCCGGACAGCGATGAAATAAACAGCACGCTCTCTAATTGGTCGTAAAAGTCCCGCTCGCTATGCGGTGGTGGTGGCAACTGTTAGCAGGCCGAGCCGCCCCCGCAGCAACAGCAGCCAATGATGCCAACGCAGGGGCACAGTATTCCAGCGACGATTCCCGCACGACCAAAAGCAGCCACGCGCGCAGGAAATTCGAAACGGGGCGCGAAACAGAAGAACTCGAGGACAACGTGCACGTCTTCGGTTTCCCCCGGGACTCCGCGCCCCGCTTACCCGCGCCACCCCGGGGGCCGCCACCCCGTCGCGGCCAACGTGTCACACCATAACTATTTTCTCTTTTCCCCCCGCTTCCCTCGTCTTCTCCCCGCCGCCAAACAACTACTATACGGACGAAAGAAACAAAAGCCGGCGAACAGCAATGTCACACGAACGCGTTTAATGTCATTGTCCTCGACACCAAAACCACAACGGCTCTGCCGGCCCGCGCCCCGCCCCGCCGCGCCCCTGCAGCCACGAGCTACCAACACACCCCGGCCGGAGCAGACGACGCTTTCAGCCGAAATATCGATTCTCTCCGGCCGTGGCGGCGCGGCTGCGAGGGCTGCGCTGGGAGGGGCTGGTCTCGGGGCCCGGAGACCGGAGGGGGGGGGGGGGAGGCACGCCACGCCGGGCCGGGGGCTTTCACTGCCAGCACGGCCTACGCCACTCACCCACTCACAGCCCTGCCTCGCCGCCCCCACTCCACCCCGGGAGGCCATAGACCCTTCGTCCTTGTGCAAGGTTATGCATTAGCTCAGGTTAGGGCTGTGCTGTGCTGGGCTGGGTAGGCTGAGGGGTGCCCGAAGCGTCCCTGCGTTGTGCACCAGCGTCCCTCACTCAGAGAGACAAAGTCGCCGGCACGGCGGACGCTGTTTCAAAAACTTAGCCTTACATACCGGAATTGCCTAATATTCCAAAAACTCGTGGGACACCCATGGGACACCATGACGTTTTCTGATCACGTTTCTTCCGTTCTTCAGTTTATTAGAAATTTCCGAATTCGACCAGAATTTTACCCCGAGGAAAAGCAGAGTGGCTTCGAAAACTTTATCCCCCAGCCCTGTCCCTCGAAGGACGTCGGCCAAGGCGAATTTGTGTTTGGTTGTCAAAAAAACTTGCGGTCGCGCCCTTCCTTTGTGTCCTCCTATGGACGGCAGTGCAGCACAAAGAGCGACGTGTATTGCAATCTGCTCCATCGTCTTCACTTTCTATCTTTTGTGTTTTTTGTACCCCCCCCCCTCGATTTCGTCGACGTGGCGAAAACAAGAAAAATAGCCCCGCCTAGTCTCGCGGGCGGCGGGCGGACGTTCCCAAATGATGAGCCGGGCTGGGCTGCCTCTCCTTTCTTCCACTTCCTTTGCTGCCCGCTCTTTCACTCCTTTGCTTTTTGTGTTCGCTGGACGGGCGTCTCGTCTGCCGGGACTTTCTTTTCATTTCCAGCCCAGCCCTGCCCAGCCCTGCCCAGCCCGACTGCTTTACATTTGCTCCTGCTCCGGACGAAAGCGAAAACGGAGGTTTATTCGGCTGCCGAAGCAGGCAGCGGCAGCAACGACAGAGCAGGACCACCCAGCCACGCACGGCGTCTGCCCGATCCCATTTCGACCGGTCTCCGTTCCGTTCGTCTCCGGAGGGGGCAGGAGGGGGAGGGGCTTCCCTCTCAGGGGGAGGGGGGGGGGGGGCACGCGGCCTACCCACCCGGCCGGACTACTGCGTCGCACACAGAGAGCGTTCACCTCTTCACCTTCAGCGCGGCGCACGGCGGCGTGAGCAAGCGTCGTGGGGGCTTCTGTTGTGATAAGTCGGAACGAAGCGTGCGCCGTGCGCTGCTCGGCGTGTGGGTCGGAGGAAGACAGCGACAGCTAGGTGGGACGGGTGGGGAGGGAGGAAGCGAGAGAGAGAGAGAGAGAGAGAGAGAGAGAGAGAGAGAGAGAGAGAGAGAGAGAGAGAGAGATAGAGACAGAGAGAGAGAGAGAGAGAGAGAGAGAGAGAGAGAGAGAGAGAGAGAGAGAGAGAGAGAGAGAGAGAGAGAGAGAGAGACAGAGAGAGAGACAGAGAGAGAGAGAGAGGGAGAGAGAGAGAGATCGGGATCGGCGCAAAAGTGAAAGGGGGAGCGTGAGATGAAAACGCCGTTGTTTTCGCCGCTTTGTGTGTTATTCGAAGCGCGCGCGCGCCTCGTCCTGACTTTCAATCGTCATAGAAAGGACCGTGCCGCTGGCCGGGGTGGGGGGGGGGGGCGGAGGGGGCGGCGGGGAGGCGGCCGTGGGCGTCGTAATCAAACCGTGCTGTGTCGTAAGCGCGGGGCGGAGACTTCCGAGGCAGACTCCCCGCTTGTGATTCTTTTGGCGCGGCGTCGTGATCGGAATGAATCCCGCTGGCCAGAGTGATGGAACTGCGTTGGAACTGCGGCCGGCGAGCGCCTGCAAGTGCTAGGGTAGGCCAGCCCGCACGGCACGCGTGCGTGTGTGGGAGCCGCGGTTGCCTACCTCCCCGGCGGCCGGCTCCGCTGTGGCTCCGCTGGGGCTCCGCTGGGGCTCCGCCCTGCAGCAGGCTTTGGCGGTGTCCGGGCCAGGCCCCTGACCCCCGGGGCCGGCAGCCGGCAGCGACTACCAAAGCCTCACAACGCCGGCCGCTCTCCTCCGGAATATCCCGGTCTCCCGGGCCGGGCTCCTTCTGGGGCTTCTTCCCTTCCCAGGCCCCCGCCCCGCCCCCCCCGCCCCGCCCCGCCCCCGCCCCGCCCCCGTCCGGCCCTGGAGCCGCGGGCAGCCGTCGAGTCCTTCTACCGGCCGCCTTCCCGACGGCCTCACATCTGCCGGCTCAAACCAACGACCAGCGAAACTAACGACGGAATGCGGGGCCGAACGCTCCGGCCGAGCGTCGCGGGCGTCGCCTTCCCGAACGTGCAGACGTTGCTGAGGTCCGGGTTACGGCGTGAGCCCTGCTGGGCAAGGCCGCCCACAGCGACAGGCAGTGGGGCAGGCCCAGCCCCCGGCCCCCAGCCCCCGGCCCCCAGCCCCCAGCCCGGCAGGCCTGGCCTACTCCAACCTCCCCAAGGCCGTGGCGGCAGCCGGCAGCCGGCGGAAGCGCGGATGGCAGAGGCGTGGTTTCGCTGGGCGTCGGCCTCGGACCGGCGATACCAACCAGCACATTCTCCGGCAGCCTTCTGGCGGCGCTGTTGGCCCGGGTGCGCTAGTCCTGTCCTCGTCGGGAATCGAAACGTTTGCCCGGGATCAGATCCTGTTTACCTGGAGTGGAAAAGAGTTCAGAATCAGGAGCAGTGTCGTACGAGGGGGTGGGAATGGAGAGGAGAGAGAGAGAGAGAGAGAGAGAGAGAGAGAGAGAGAGAGAGAGAGAGAGAGAGAGAGAGAGAGAGAGAGAGAGAGAGAGAGAGGAGAGGAGAGAGAGAGAGAGAGAGAGAGAGAGAGAGAGAGAGAGAGAGAGAGAGAGAGAGAGAGAGAGAGAGAGAGAGAGAGAGAGAGAGAGAGAGAGAGAGAGAGGAGAGAGAGAGAGAGAGAGAGAGGAGAGGGAGAGGAAAGGAGAGAGAAGGAGAAAGGGTGAGAGGGGTAGCAGCCCGGGCTACAGAGCGCCGCTGCGCAGGCGCCGCCCCGCCCCGCCCCGGCAGCCCGGCACAGGGGCCCCGCCAGGGTAGGCAGGCCCTTCGCACACCCACAGCTCCCCTCCCCTCCCCCTCCCCTTCCTCCACTCCCATCCCCTAGCCCTATCCAGCGCAGCGCCTACGCAGGGAAAGTTAAAGTAGTCTGCGGGCAGAGCAGGAGCGGGGTAGGGCAGTGCCGGGCCGGGGGTCGAGCTGCCTCACTGCGGCCCCGGGTGCCCAGCTCCATCTTCCTCCCTCTCCCCCTCCTCTATGTCTCTCTTTCTCTGTCCGTCTACTGCATACGCCTCTCTCTCTTTCGCTCTCCCTCCGGCACCGCCGACCCAATCCGGATCCAACCTGATCTGGGTGTGAAGAGGCATGAGGGCCACTGGGGTGAATGCGACAGTCCGATGCGATGGGGTCGCCCCGCCCCGCCCCGCCCCGCCCCGCCAGGCACGGGGATGGCGGCCTGCTCCCGCATCGAGTCCGTGTCGTTACAGCAATGGCCTCCCCCTCCCCCTGATTTTTCTTTTATTTTTTATTTTTTTCTTCACCGAAATGGAAAAGGTTTGGCACCCAGAGCGGAGCCCCTCTTGAGTGTGTCCCTTGTGGGCCTCTTATGGTGGTGGTGGTGGTGGTGGTGGTGGTGGCATCCCTGTTCCTGTCCTGGGGGACCGGAGCGAGAGCTGCTCGGTCAGAGAAGTGATCCACAAATAACGAAAATACCCCTGTCGCCTGCTGCAGAACAGGGGAGCGAGGCGGCGAGTGGCGGGACGTGGTGGTGGCCAGCCTGCTTCGCCTTGTTGTCATCCTCATGATTTTCGTTTTCTTTTTGGCGCGGTTGGGTGCTTCGATACGCCACCGTCATGTGTGTGTGTGTGTGTGTGTGTGTGTGCGCGCGCGCGCGCGCGCCGTTACACAACCCCGTCTCTCCCCGCCAGCTGGTCCACAATGTAACATTGGCGTGGCGCAGCGCGGGACAAAGGCCTGCCAAGGCCTGCCAAGGCCTGTCCCGTGCTTCCCTCCCCTCCCGCCCCGCCGGCCTTGGGAGCGGCCCTCGGCCCTGCCCAGGGCGCCCTGCCCGCTCTCGCCGCCGAGGCCGTGCATTTGGTATAGGTTAGGTTTGTTTTGGCGCTAGTCGGCTTCGCCTTCGTTAGGCTAGGTTAGGTCGCTCGCCGGCCCGTGACTGAGGGAGCCCCACCCCCGAGCGCTTTCTATTTATATTTTCTAGTTCGGGGGCGCCGCCCCCATGCCGCCTGCCGCGCCCTGCCGCCTGTCCTCGGTTGGTCGGGTCGGGTCCATGGGCGTTGTGGCCGCGGTGACACGCATTCACTCACCTCTCAGCTGCCTCAGGTAATGATTACAGTAAGAAACTGATTAGACGGCCACTAAAAAATTATTCCCCAGTTGTTGTTTTTTTTCGGGTGGTCACGGTACACTCTCAGAAAAATAAAATTGAATCGACTAAAGGAATGTCGCCTTGATCAAGATCCTGTGTCGATTGAACATATAATTAGTTTAATCGACGTAGGCGTCATTCCTTAGTCGATCCAATTTTAGTTTTCTGAGAGTGTAGGAAATACAGTTTCTTCAGACTCCTATGTTTTTACTCTCTGTACGCGGATCCCGTGGTACCTGTGGTCCCAGCTGCTACTAACTGCTGAAAAGCCATATCTCTATCTAACCTACCCAAAACTAATTGTGTGTGTGGGGAGGGGGGGGGAGCTGGGAAATAGTTAATATCTCCATTCATTTCATCTCTCTGCGGCAACAAATTCAATGACCGCTGCTGCTGCTGCTGCTGCTGCTGCTGCTGCTGCTGCTGCTGCTGCTGCTGCTGCTGCTGCTGCTGCTGCTCCTACCACTACTGCTGCTGCGGCTAGTTTCCCGCGCGGAGGTCAATGAAACGAAAATCCCGCGCGCAAATCCCTCTCCTTCGAAAGCAGTAACGACGGCGAGTCGTGTGCGGGCAGGCGACACTCGCACTCTAATTTACGACCGGGCCCTCGCCATGAGCAGTCAGCCCGGCCTCGCGGCTCCGGCTCGGCTCCGGCTCGGCCCCTGCTCGGCTCCGGCTCGGCTCCGACTCGGCTCCGGCTCGGCTCCGACTCGGCTCCGGCTCCGGCTCGGCTCCGGCTCGGCCCCTGCTCGGCTCCGGCTCGGCTCCGACTCGGCTCTGGCTCCGACTCGGCTCCGGCTCCGGCTCGGCCCCGGATCGGCCCCTGCTCGGCTCCGGCTCGGCTCTGGCTCGGCCCCTGCTCGGCTCCGACTCGGCTCCGGCTCCGGCTCGGCCCCTGCTCGGCTCCGGCTCGGCCCCGACTCGGCTTCGGCTCCGGCTCGGCTCCGGCTCGGCCCCCGTCGGCGGTGGCTGTCTGGAGTGTATTTTCGGGATGGCCGGAGCGGAAGGAGCCTGGCCGGGCTGGGCGTTACGACCGCAGCCCCCCGCAGCGAAGCACATCCCGCCTGGCCGCCGTTGGGCCACGTCCGGGGTGCGGGCGGCCCCAGAAGGCGCGCCCGCAGTGGCGGCCGCACCGTACTCGCACGCAGCCCGCCTGAGCTGCCCGCGACCCGTCTGATAAGGGGATTCCGCCAGCAGCGGCGACATTTGTCTACATAATGGAGCCAGCGCCAGCACTACACCGCGGAGGGGAAGAAACCGGGCGGACCCTGCACCCGCGGGACCAGCATGGTCATGACCAGGGCCTCTCTCTCTCTTTCTCTCCCCCCCCCTCTCTCTCTCTCTCTCTCTCTCTCTCTCTCTCACGCGCGCGCGCCACCTCTCTCCTTCCCCAACCCCTTAATGCGCGCCGCGTCGCCGAGGCCGAAGACCTGTTCGACCTTGAGACGCTCGCTGGGGTTCGGGGAGGGGAGTGCGGCAGCGGCACCATTTGCCGGTGTGTGACGACTGAGTGACGTATCCCAGCCTGAGGAGAGGAGAGGAGAGAGAGCCTCTACGCTGCGCCTAGTTTCCCTGATACTGCCGGTTCCCTCCGGCACGGCTGGACGCGGACCGCTGAAGTTAGGGGCGTCGAACTTGCGAACCTTTGGCCTATGGCCTGGGCCGGTGCGCTCTCGTGCTTTGTGCTGCGGTCCCGTACGGCCCGGTCCGGTGCAAAATCAGTTTCTCGATACGGTGCGGGAACTCTGTTCTGGCGAGAGTGTTTGGCGGTGCCGAGTCCCAGATGCCTTCTCGTACACCGCCCCGCCGCCTCCGTGTCTGTGCGGTGCTGTCGGCTCGGAGCAACCACCCCTCACCTCCCCTCCCCTCACAGCCCCCTCCACGTCTACCGCACAACAAGCAAAAGCCCTTTTGCTTTCAAAATGTCCGTGGCGCGCCAAGCCATCACGAGTGCACCTGACACTTTGAAAGTCCTTCTCTCGCTCTTTCTCTCTCTCTCTCTCTCTCTCTCTCTCTCTCTCTCTCTCTCTCTCTCTCTCTCTCTCTCTCTCTCTCTCTCTCTCTCTCCCTCTCTCTCTCTCTCTCTCTCTCTCTCTCGCTCCCCCCCCCTCTCTCTCTCTCTCTCTCTCTCTCTCGCTCTCTCTCTCTCTCTCTCGGTCTCCCTTCCTCTCACTCTCCCTCCATTCTCTGGCTCCAGCAGGATCCAGTGATCCAGCGGGTCAGGTCCAGGTGGATGGTGGTGTACCGATTCGTGTACCGCCCGGGGGAGGAGGGGGGGCGGCGGCGGCGGCGGCGGCGGCGGCGGCGGCGGCGGCGGCGGCTAACCACCGTCAGGCAGACACGGGCAGACGCGTGCTCGAACGAGAGAAACCCATCCCGCTTCCCTCCGCGGCTGCTAACGCGGCGGGGTCCCGGGCAGCCCTTCGTGTTGAGTGTGTGCCGCCAGCAGCCAGGAGGGCGATGCGAAGCGAAGCATCTCTTAAATTACGACGACTCGAGCGTGTAAAGTGCGGCGAGAAAATGGAAGTAAAATTGGCTGACTGTAAATTGAAAACAGCTTAGGAAATCTGCTGGCGGACGTGCACTACCAACTTTTCAAACCGCGCGCGCGAACACAGTGTAGTGTGTAGGCCACGTTCAGATTCACATTCACGTACGCCGGTCCCGGCACGTCACGGCCGCGTGTGCGCGCGCATGCCAGTGTGTTCAATCAGCGCTGCGGCGGGAGAAACAAAAGAAGAATAGAGGAGGGAAAATAAGGGGGAAAAGAGAATGAAAACGAAGCGGCGGCGCCGGCGTGACAACAAGGGAGAGCCGCGTCGGAAAACTGACGCGCGGCAAACACGCACGTGCGCGCACACACACACACACACACACACACACACACACTGGCGGAGGGAGAGGCGATGGCCGAGGGGGCTGCGGTTGCAATTCGTTTACGTGCCGGGAATCCTGTATGTGCCGGCAGACGCCGCACCGTGGCGCACCGCAGCGCACCAGCGCCGTTGGTCACCCGGCAGCGCACGGCTCAGGCACGGCGCAGGCACGGCGCAGGCACAGCCCGACAGGTAGGCAGCCCGGCGCGCGGGAGTGCGGCGGCCGGACCAGCGCTGCCTACCTGCCAGGCGGCCCGCCCCGGCCCGAACAGGAGCAGAGGAAGGGGAGGGGAGGGGAAGGCGGGGGGATGGGGGGGGAGGGGGGGCTTGGGTGGGTCAGGTGAGTGAGGTGTTTGAGACGTGTTTGTTTGGCACGGCGGGGCTTGGGTACACGCCCGTGTGTAAATCAGTCGTGCGTGTGTGTGTGTGTGTGTGTGTGTGTGTGTGCTAGAGAGAGATAGAGAGAGAGAGAGAGAGAGAGAGAGAGAGAGAGAGAGAGAGAGAGAGAGAGAGAGAGAGAGAGAGAGAGAGAGAGAGGCACCACAGCGCACCGCAGCGCACCAGCGCCGTTGGTCACCCGGCAGCACAGCGCAGGCACGGCGCAGGCACGGCGCAGGCACAGGCGCAGGCAAAACTAAGCCGCGGTCGTCGCGCCGCCGGTTTGGGCGCGGCGCAGGCCGGTCTGAGCCCAGTATCCCGGGTGTGCTGGCCACACCACACCACCACACCCCTTCTGAGGCGCGTCGTCCCCTGTGTCTCTCCCCCCCCCCCTCTCTTCCCTTCCCCTCCCCTCTTTGTGGCCGCTCACGCATTTACTCTGCAGTATGACGCCAGACTACTACGCAGTACCCCCCCCCTCCTCCCACTCCTTGTGCCGCGGCGGTCCCGGTCGTTTTCGCCCCAGCCGTGACCTACCAGCCCCACCCGACCGTTGCCCTTTCGCCAGAATTCCACCCGAACAGCGCCGAGCTGGGCCGCCTCCCCCTCCCAGGGCTGCCGCAGGCCTCCGTGCCCAGTGTGCGCCGGGCTGCCGGGCCTGCCGGGCTCGTGTGGGCAGAGGGGGGGGGGGGGGGGGGCCGCAGGGGGTGCGGGGGCCAAGACACTGCCCCCGGCGGCGTAGCTGCCAGAGGCACTAAAGGACGGGAAGGCAGAACGACTAGCGCCATTCGAGAAATTCCCGATACGCGAAAGCAATCGACTTCTGCACACACACACACACACACACACACACACACACCACACAGTGGATAAGGTCTGGCCTGCTCTGGCACAACAGCGCCTGGTGGGTAGGCAACCACAGTCTCTGCACGCATGGGTGTCGTGCGGCTGGCCTACCCTCGCAGGCTCCCGGCACTCCACCGCGGGTCCGCATACCGACGCGGTCAATATGTTTTTCCCCAAACAGGCGGGGAGGTCGGGGCAGGGGGGGGGGGGCAGCGGCGGGCAGCCCTGGCGTGTTTGTGTTTCAACCCCCCCCCCCCCCCCCCCCGTGCGTCCGTCCCGCCAGCGCTCGGCTCCGCCCGGCTCCGCCCGGCTCCGACACTCCAATCTCGGGCGGCGAGAAGCCGATTGAAAGCAGAGCGTGAGAATAAACGGAAACCCCTCAAAAACACCCCTCTCCCTCACACACACACACTGGACGCAGAAAATTATGTATTTTCTCTTTTCACCTTTTTTTGTGAGGCAATCAGCGGTGCGATGATGGGGGTGGTAATCCGGTGCCGAGCGGTGCCTGTGTATGTGTGTGTGTGTGTGTGTGTGTGTGTGTGTGTGTGTGTGTGTGTGTGAGTGTGGTAACTCACTGAACACGCCTAGCCGCCGGCTGCGGGGAGGGGACCGGAGTGGACAGGAGGGGACCGGTATTACTTTCCCCCTCATCGCTGCTAATGCTGCCCGTTGGAATGAGAGCGCGACACGCCCCACCACGCCCCCCCCCCCTCCCCCACCACCACCCCACGCCACGCCCCGCGGGGGGGGGGGCAGAAGATACGCTTCATGGACTCAACCCCACCGAAGCAGACCGCGGCGGAGCGCGCGGCAAGTTTTAATTAAAATAAAAAGGGGGTTGCCTTCACGCATGAATGCGGCTGGTACCGCAGAGCCCGGCAGAGCCCAGCAGAGCCCTCGGCTCGGCTGGTCGAGGAGACCGGCTGGTCAGGTGTATAAATTGAGGAGTGCTCTGACAGGTGCAGGTTGCACAGTACAAGAAACTTTTTTGGGAAATTTCATAGCTCAATATTAATGAGTTTTCAATATTAACAATTTTTTCAGTTTTAGGAAAATTTAGGAAACACCCCCGAAAGGGAACTGTCTCGCAAGCGAGAGGTGCACTCCTACGTCCCAGATTTATAGGACTTACGGTAGACGAAAGGCCGAACCCTAGACCTCCGCCGACGAATGGCCAAACCCTTAGCCTGCGCCGCGGTTTTCACTAAGCAGAGCGTTTCCGACCGTCTACATTACTTCTTAATAATACAATCTGAGTCTTAAAGCACCTCATAATACTCTTAGTACCTAATTATACCCTATAAAACACTTGCAGTACTTGTAATACCTCAGAATGTAGTACTTCGTACACGTTTCAAATGATTCCCCCCCCCCCCCCCCGGGACGGGAGGTACGGTGCGCCATTTGTGTCAGCAGGCTTTGTAAAGGGATGTCCCTGCCGGGCCCCACTGCGACCTGCTCAACTCCTTCCCGCCTCCCCTTTCCCTTTTGTTTCCAGATCCCGAGGACGGTCGGCGCCCATTGTTTGCTAATTACGGAGCGTAACCGCGGTAACAAGTCACAGCTAGCCGCGGTTCGCGCCCCGGCGGCGCCCCGTGTTCTGTCGGCTGCCGGCTCTGTGTCGGCCTGTCACTGCTGGCAGCTCCCTTTTTCCACATTCCCACTCATTCGCATCCCTCTTTTTTAATCATCCCGCCCCTTCCCAGCGGACTTTATTATTTTGGTGGCGAACACGGAGTGAAAGCGCAGGTACATGACGTGTACACGACTTTGCGGACAAGGGCATTGGCATTCCCTTTCACTGCTGCGATCCAATTTCGCCCCCGGGGCTGAGGACGGTCGTTGACCCCTGCGGGGAGTAGGGGGGGGGGGGGGAGTCCCTCCAATGTATTTGTCTGCGTCACGACGTCCAGATAGAGAACACACATTGCTGCGGGGAACTTTTTTTTTCGTGGACGTGGCCGTGGCCGTGCCCCGTGGCGTCGTTCGTAGTTATCCAGCAAGCATAACATTGAGGAGGTCGCCAAGCCTATAGGAACACACGAGTACTCCCGCGCCTCGCGGGGGCGGGAGCGGGGTGAGCGCGTCGGCGTCGCCTAGCCAGGCGCAGCAAGCCACGCCACGCACGCCACAGCCACAACGCACCACTCCACGCCACGCCTCGAGTGCGTGCCAGCTCCAGCGACGCCTCACCACGCCACAGCTGTAAAACGAGTTGTAAGCAAACATTCATCGGCGCCCGGCCGCAGGGACGTAAGTGCATAGACAAGGGCCTACTAACAGCGGCCAGCCAAGGCACACGAACTCTAGCCTCAGCTGCTTAATGCGCCGCCACTACTTATGCACAGACAAACGCGGACAAGCACGAAAACGGGCCCTCTGCGTATGAGGTCGCTGGCTAGGGCTGCGAACGAACTAGCTAGGGCTGTGAAGGAGCTGGGAAAGCTGCGAACTAGGGTAACGGTAATGCCAGCCCCTAACAGGGCCTGTCAAAAAAGTAGAGAGCACCTCGCTACGCTCAGGCTCAAAAAGCGGGAGAAACAAAGATGGAATAAGCACAGCTCGGCCCTACCCCCTTAGCTCAGTGGTGCCTCGACGCGTCTCTCTCGCTTAGGCGGTGGAAGCGAGGACCAGAGAGGCATGCAAGTTCGATGTTCACGTTCGATGTTCACGTTCGAATAAGTTCACGTGGATGTTCACGTTCGAATAAGTTCACGTTCAGTTCACGTGCAAATAAGTTCACGTGCAAGTCCGAATTAGTTCACGTGCAAGTTCGAAGTTCACGTGCATGTAGAAATTAGTTCACGTAAGCTGTCACAACACACTGCTCAGCATGGCTAAGGCAAACAATGTTAAAAATGTTCAAAATTGTCAAAAAAGGTTCAAAGTTGTTCAAAATGTACCAGATTGGACGATAACCCTGTGAAGCGCTCGCTGAGCGTTTTTTTATTTTTCTCCCCTCAGCAAGTGTCGTTGTTGCCGCATTCTGCATTCAGTTTCATTTCACTATCGCTAGATGGCGCCACAAAAATGGGCGGAGCCATGCTACCGTTCTGCCAACTTTAGAAATTTATATTCTGTTCAAAAACATTCAATAATGTTGTGCCCACATTATACCTTACACCTTCCTTATCATAGGATGTAACTGAATTCGTGGTAACTAACTGCATATTAAGACAATGTGCAACATCTCAATGCGGCTGCTTCATGTTTCAAAATGACACATTGGCATTGCACGTAGCGAGCGGAGAACCTAAAACAATTGTACCAATATGCCTATAAAAAGAATTCCCGTTTATTTTACAGAAGCAGACTTAACCAATATCCTCTAGTCCAGAGTTGCCCATGTGATCACATCAAATCCGGTCCATTTTAGAGTGGCCCCTTGTTCAGTGAGTAGGCCTGTTGTCGCCAGCTCGGCTGTATATTTGCATCGTTCTGCGCTTTGGTTGGCACTTCGTACGGCGGCAGTGGCTTGTGATGGTCGGGCACGAATGGTCTCGTAACAATGTCGGCTTGGTCGCGCGGTCAGCTGTTTTTTACCAAGTTTTCCTTTGACGGTTTCCAAATGTCGTCTGCAGTTTTTCCACTTAAAACTGTCATATCCGATTTAAAAAAAATTAATCTGTGCTGGTTTAGGTGCTCTCACCTCAGATGTGGAGCAGGGATCACTCGTGCGAGGCCTCGCATTGAAAAAAGACAGCGTTCGTTTCGCTCCCTTTCTTTTCATACTCTCCGATGATTCAAGGATGAAATAGCGGGCAGCACAGGACACCGGACCATATGGGGTTGAGGCGGGGCATTCGCCCGGCTCTCTCCGGTCCCCACGGGGAGAGAGCGCTCGTCGTGGGCCACAAGAATGACAAAGGTCCTTGCCAGACCGAGCCGCAGGGACACCGCAGGGACAGCGCAGGGACACCGCAGGGACAGCGCAGGGACAGCGCACGGACACCGCAGGGACAGCGCACGGACAGCGCACGGACAGCGCACGGACACCGCAGGGACAGCGCACGGACACCGCAGGGACACAGCAGGGACACAGCAGGGACACAGCAGGGACACCACAGGGACATCGTAGGGACGCCGTAGGGACGGCCAGGGCGGGACTGGTGGGCGCCGCCCCCACGAGGGTCCACCCGCCATAACCCTCCGAGGGCCACCGGCCCCTCCTATATTGCTACGTGGTCCCATCCCTCCGCCTCAGTGCCATAAAACGACTTAAATTGTTTCCATTATCCTCCCGGCAAAACGCGCGTCGAAATGGTGCAGGTTTTGCCTAGCCAAGGACACGCCTGATGCCCGCGGCCAGCCCTGCGGCTGCGGCGGGGGCGGGCGTCTGTTCCACAGCATCACAACGCAGCGCCAGCGCGACACGAGTCGGAGGTGCGCGGTACGGCAAGTGGGCAAGTGGGCTGGGCTGGGCTGGGCTGGGCTGGGCTGGGCTGGCGGGGCGGGGCTGGCAGGGCGGCAACACGTCCTTGCCGACGCAAATTGGCCAGCGACAGGACTCGTTCACAAGTCGGACACACCCCTCCAGGCGCCGCGGGCCTAGCAGCAGTTTGGAGAGCAGGACTTGGCCCAACCAGCACAGCCCAACCTCCCCTGTGTTGTGGGGTTGTGGGCGGCCCGGCGCGGCCCGGCTGGGCGCGGCTCTCTCTCTCTCTCTCTCTCTCTCTCTCTCTCTCTCTCTCTCTCTCTCTCTCTCTCTCTCTCTCTCTCTCTCTCTCTCTCTCTCTCTCTCTCTCTCTGTCTCTCTCTCCCTCTCTCTGTCTCCCTCTCCAGTCCTCGTACTCCCAGGGGGACACATCCTTTCCAACAACCCTCCTCAGACACGACACTGGCGGCCTGTCCCATCAGGCCCACCTTTGTTTCTCGCTCCTCTCCCCCCCTCCCCCTCCCCTACAGCCCCGCGCCGCGGCCACTTCTGCCCTTGCTCGCGCAGGGTTCAGTCGCCTCCCATGTCTTGCCCAAAAGGGTATCCAGCGACTGTCCAAAGGGTGTCCAAAGGGTGCCCAGCAGGCAGGTTCCCCAGGTTCCCCCTATTTGTCAATCAGTTTCGTGGGAGAAGGTGACGGGGGCGGTGGCGTGCCGATACACCCCGTCTGCCTCTGCCTCGCTCCTCCGGCCTGGGCTCCCTGCCTGCTGCCCCATCGGCCTATCGGCCCGCTGTAGTGCCTCAGAGGGAGGGGGGGGGGGGGGCTGCCGTGTTTACAACGGGCAGCAGCAGCAGCAGCAGCAGCAGCAGCCTCCACCGTGCTAAGAGTTCAGCAGAGACATGGGGTGCACTATCGGCCCGAAAGGTATTGTCATGCCAGGGGGTGGCAACAGCGTCAAAGCGACTGGTTCCATGCGCAAATAGTTCCTATTATAACAATGAGGCCAGCTGTGCTTTAGACCTGCAATTGAGATATTAGCACAGGTTATGCCTTAGAAGTTGCTAATATGCATCGATATATGAATTTTCACTTGTCCTTCCTGAGTTATAAGGGTCACAAATCTTGTCTACGATTCTGCGTTTTCACAGACAGAAATTTGCCATTTGGCACGAAGTATCGACCATTTTACGCAGTAAATATGAGTTAACTAGATATACAAGTATCCTACCGAGTGTAAAACGTACTCCTCTATCGAACGAAACCAACCCGGAGCGAATCGGATCATTAGTTTTGAAGATAATTTGAATATATTAGAGCGCTACCGCATGGAACCAGGCCCTCGCACGTGGTTGCTTCCCCCTGGTCATGCAAGAGGATGGAAGTGCCGCCGTGCCGCACTGAGTGTGTCGCTGTGCGCTGTGCGCTGTGCACTCTCATGGAGCTCATGGAGCTCGCCGCGTTACCCCTACCGGACCGCGGCCACGGCAATAAACACGGGCAGCAGGGAGAAGGGTAGGAGGGGGGCGGCGCCACAAGAACTCGGCGTTGGGTTTGGTACCGAAGCCTGGAATTTTCGCCTCTCTTGTTACATTACTGTATCTCTGTTACCTTCGCTCTTTGTCCGAACAAACCCCCTTCTATCGCCCTGTCTCTCTCTTTCTCTGTCTCTCTGTCTCCCGCCCGCAAGCACTCTCGCTTTCGAGCCGCCGCAGCCCGCCGCCGTACCCCCATCCCATACCCCTACCCGGCCGTCTGTACACCTCATGACCTCAGCCAGTGATCCTCCTCTCCCCCCCCCCCCCTCCAACCCCTAGCCGGGACCCGGCAGCCTCCCAGCCTCCCCCACCCCGAGAGCCAGACGCCACTATTGATCGTCTGTAATTTCCAAATTCCCCCACTACTCCCTTGGCCCTTGGAGGGGAAGCGGGAGGGGGTGGTTGTGGTGGTGTGGGAGGAGCACTCGCCCACAGCATCTCAGCAGCGCAGCCGGAGGGAGTACATACTCTACTTGTTCGTGTTCAGCCAAAGCCTTTCGACTCCACTGGAATTCGGTCTTATTCGATGTGTGAGAGAGAGAGAGAGAGAGAATTCTAGGGACGGACGAGTGGCCATCGTCTCACGGATTCGATCCAACCTGGTAAGGAAGAGAGTTATCACAATCGTCGTACCTGAAGTCGACCACTCGGCGCCAACGATCTATGCAACATGGGGCGGTCTCTTTGCATCTTTCTCGCCCCACCCCCGCACCCTCTCTCTCTCTCTCTCTCTCTCTCTCTCTCTCTCTCTCTCCCTCTCTCATTCTAACATGACTTGTTATGGGACCCCGCGCCCTTCACTGATTAGGGCAATAAACAGTTTTAATTGCAGCTCCAGTTTATCTCTCTCTCTCTCAAACACAGACATAAAGACAGAACACACACATACACACACACACACACACACACTGCCCCCCTGCCTGGAGTATGTCAAGGACGTTCCACGAACGATCTCCCGGGCCGCGTCCCGTGGCGTCTAGTCTCCCGTCCGGCGCTGTGAGCAGAGGAGAGAGAGAGAGAGAGAGAGAGAGAGAGAGAGAGAGAGAGAGAGAGAGAGAGAGAGAGAGAGAGAGAGAGAGAGAGAGAGAGAGAGAGAGAGAGAGAGAGAGAGAGAGAGAGAGAGAGAGAGAGAGAGAGAGGAACCTCTTCACCTCTCCCGCTTCCGCCCGCTCTGCTGCTGCTTCTCTCCTCGTCCCTCCTCCCTCCTTCCCTATCTGCTCTCTTTCTCTCGATCTCCTCCCTCTCTCTCCCTCTCGATCTCCTGCCTTTCTCTCTCTCTCTCTCTCTCTCTCTCTCTCTCTCTCTCTCTCTCTCTCTCTCTCTCTCTCTCTCTCTCTCTCTCTCCCCCTCTCTCTCTCCCCCCCTCCCCCCCTCCCCCTGGCTCTCTCTCCTTCGACCTTGTCGGCCGCGAAATGGTTCTGGCCCCTGTTGTTCGGCGTGGCGCCCCCCTGCGGGCTCACAGCTCGCAGGCTCCCATAATCACCCGTGTGGGCCGTAGGGGCTGTGCGCACAGACGATGTCCTTGTCTTGCCCCGGCCATCAGCAGTCTTGTGCGAGTCGACGTTTGGTTGGTAGGAGTGGCACGGCACGGCCACGGCACGGCATGGCACGGCACGGCCGGAACGGCACGGGCACGGCACGGGCACGGCACGGCACATCCCCAACAGGTCGAGACTACCCGGCCGCCAGGCAGGGCAACTCAGTGAGCGGCGACCTTGGGCCATCAAACACTACAACGGTAACTGTGGGCGGGGGAGGGGGTTGCTGATGCTGGGCCTGGCCTCGGCTCGGCCATGAGCCATGAGCCATGAGCCATGAGCCCGGCCGGATCCTGTCAGGGGGCCGTTATGTCACGGGCCGTTAGCGCCGTTAAAAGGACCCGCCAGCCTCGGCGCGGACTGCTTTCCTTCCCTCCCCTCCCCACCCTTCCCTACCCTTCCCCTCCCTTCCCCTCCCGTCTCCTCCCCGCCCGGATACGCGCTATCCGTGTCACGGGGTCACGTCCCATCGACAACCTGATCATCGTCTGCGGATGTGTTCACCTTTCTCTTTCGCCCTCCGCCGAGCCTCCTTCCTTGCCGTTTCCTCTTCCGCTGCCGCGGCGGCTCGCTCCCGTTGCTGGGAGGGGCTCAGCTCCCTCCCCTCCCCCTCCCTGCCTCTCGGCGGTGGCCTACTTTCGGGATCGGGATCGCGCTCGTGGCTGGGCGTGGCGGGGGGTGGGTAGTGGTGGCAGTGGTAGTGGTGGTGGTGGTGGTGGTGGTGGCGGTGGTAGTGGTGGTGGAGCTCGCACCTCGACACTCCGGGCCCGCTCTCCGGCCTAGCCGGATGACACTCCGTGTGGACAGGCAGGGGGGGGGGGGCAGCGTGACCTCGTTTCCAGCTCAGCATCCGCCGGGGGGTCCGCGGGCCGCGGGGGGGCTCCGGGGGCGGGCGTGGCTGCAGCAGTTCAAGGCCGACTCACTTTCCATCCCCTGCATCCGCGCCGACTCCACAAGGGCAGCATGCAGTATGCAGCCATGGCCGCGGGCAGGGCAGGGCTGTGAGGGGCCGGGGCCGTGCAGGGCCGGGGCCTCCAAGGCCAGCTTCCAGCTGATCCTGACGCCGGCTGCGGCCAGCACTCAGCCGACAGCGCAGCACGAGATTGGCGGTCTGTACCGAGGCCGAGGGCCCAGGGCCCGGGGCCCGGAGGGGGTACTGTAATTGAAAAGATGTCCGTTGCGGGTGGATCTGTGAGGGCCTTATCGTGGGTGAGGGGCTGCAGCAAACAGGCCGGGATACTGAACTGTCCGCGTGTAAGCTATTGCCGTCCGAGATAGCCCTACGGGTCGGCACGGCCGGGCACGGCTCTGGAGTGGCGAGGGATGGCTTCATCCTGCCGCCGCCGCCCCCTCCTCCCCGCCCCCCGCCCGCCCCCTCGCTGGCCCCGCCCGCCTCCACGCGCGCGCGGCCCGGCGCCGCCGCCGCCGCCGCCTCCACCCCCACCCCTCCGCTATGACCTATTTTAGGCCGCACACCAGGCCGTGGCGCCCCCGCCGTCCCACCCCCAGCGGACTCCTGCCCGGCCTCCCGGCCTCTCCGGCCCCTCCCCCCGACCTATGCGGGGGCGCTGGCGTTGCCCCGGGCGCACCCTTCACCTGCCCACCCCTCTGCTCGGCGGGGCTTCCAACCGCTCCACATGTCATGCCCCACCCTTTTAAGTGGAGGGAAAGGGCAAGGAAGAGAGAAGAAAGAAAGAAAGAAAGAAAGAAAGAAAGAAAGAAAGAAAGAAAGAAAGAAAGAAAGAAAGAAAGAAAGAAAGAAAGAAAGAAATGACTGAATGCACAGAAATGAGCACTGCTAGCCCCTGGCTGGGTATGCCGGTGGGTGAGCACCCGTGTGGCCGCGCTGCCTACCCGTCCGCGCAGCCCGCCCTGGTCTGGCCGCGCTGCCTACCCGTCCGCGCCGCCGCCCCGCCCCGCCACGCCCCGCCCCGCCCCGCCCCGCCACGCCCTCAGACCTTGTGGAGGTCGCGCCGCGACGACGACTTAGGGTCGTCGCTTCCTCTCCGTCTGTACCGTCCTGGCCGCCCGAGTGGCCGGCCGTCCCTGCCCGACGCCGCATAGTGCCTGCCAACTACTTTATGGCTGCGACGGTGCAGCGCAGTAATTAAACGGCGGTGCTGTGCCGCTCGCTGCAGTCCCAGGGGGGGCAGGCGGAAAGCGTCTGTGTGTGTGTGTGTGTGTGTGTGTGTGTGTGTGTGTGTGTCTGCCACCTGTGCGCACGGCGCGACCAAGAAAAAAAATACATTTTACCCTCCCACCTTAAACAAACCGGGCAAATATATGGAGTTTTGTTGTTGTGGAGCAAGCCAGACAAATAGTGCTTTGAGCGGTACACAGACGCAGCGGGTTGTCCGGAAAGTAATTGCCAGAAATGTTCTGGGCCTACCTGGCTTTTGCCTCATTTTTCCCCAGGCCCCAGAGCAGAACTGAGTGAGAGAGAGAGAGAGAGAGAGAGAGAGAGAGAGAGAGAGAGAGAGAGAGAGAGAGAGAGAGAGAGAGAGAGAGAGAGAGAGAGAGAGAGAGAGAGAGAGAGAGAGAGAGAGAGAGAGGAAAAAATTCCAGCGCTTCTAGTACTGAGTCTCCTTTCGTTAACCGAACAATGAGTGTCTGTGGTAGATTCACCTGATGGAACACACGAATCTGTTAGTTTCCTGAGTAGAAAACTGAGTGAAAAGACGAAAAAAAAAACCTCAAAATTTAAAAGGAAATCTCTCACACCCTTGTAATTTATTTTTGGGTGATTTGGAGAAAGGAAGAGGATGGGGATAGGAAGGCTGCAGGCCCCCTCTCATAGGCGCCCACAGCCGGGAACGGTTGTACCGGATACCCTCTCATTGGTAACGAGTAACGGGCCTTCGGAGTGCTCTCTCATTAGCACCCCTAGAAGCCCTCAACCGGGGATCGAACCCGAGGTGGCCGAATGGGAAGCTGCGCATCAACCCACTCGGTTACCAGAGGATCTGGAGGCGATTGGGGATTCCTCGGCCTCTAAATGACACGCCAGACAGTGAATAGAAATAACGAAGGCTCCGAGATTAACGAAAAAAGTCGCGCCTCTCGCCGGGTGTCGAACCTTGGCCGACTGGGACGCAGCGCCCTAGACCACACGGCTACCAGAGACTCATTTAGAGCGCGAGGGCGAACAGCGCCATGTGGCCCACCCAGCATTAGTGAAGAGAGTCGACACGAAGACGACTGAATGACGAGATGTTTCGTCGCTTCCAGCACTGATGGATCGCTCTCGTTAATGGAACAAAATGATTGTGCAACAAACACCTGACAAACGACAACAAACTACACAAATAAAAAGTCGAATAAAAATGTTAAAAGTTGGTAGTACAGTGCTACTAGCTCCACCCACCGCAGGTGCTGCCATCTAGCGATATGATGCGGCAGCAATGGTATAACATCGGATCGGCGAGAAACAAACTCGCTACGCTCGGCAACGCTCGGGCTCAAAAATTGGTAACTGAGGCAAAGAGTTTGGATCGCTTGCTCGTCTGAGAACGTGCACGACTGCACTGCGGGCTGATGCGGTGGCACGCTGCACGCTCCCCACGCTGAGCACCGATCGGCCGCCTCACGCTCGGGCCTGACCTGATGAGACCCGTAACCCGATTTGCCGCGCCTCTTCCGCTCGCACCCGCACTAGCGTCGGCCCCGGACATGTTTTCCTGCTTCCACCCCGTGCGTCTTCCCTGCCCCTGTTCCTGCTCCTCCTCGCCTCGTACGTTGGGGAAATTAGCAGGCCTTCGATTTCCCAGCGGGGCGCTGGCTGGCTGCGCTGGCTGCTGCTGCTGCTGCTGCCGCCGCACCGTACCGATGGGAAGCTAATCGGATCGGGACGTCAGAACGCCGCCGCTACCGCCGCCACCGCCGCCACTCACAACACATACATGCCCTTTTTTTCAGTGTGTTTTTTTCGCGCATTCTTTTCTCCATTTCCCGTTGTGTGCTGACACGCGCGTGTCTCCCTGCGGGCACGGCGGGATGGGTGTGTTCCTGCAGCGTGGTATCCCTTACACGGCAAACCCTTGGCGACAGGAGGGGGGGGTGCAAAAGGTGGTGTATACCGCGCCGGTCATCGACTCGGAGTGTGGCCGATGATGAACAAGCAGCCCCCCGCGGGCCCCCGCAGCCCCTCATGCACGGTAATGTCCCCCGGCCGTGAAAGACTCGTCGTCCTTTTGTTCCAAAAACGCTGACGGCGCGCCGCCGCGGTTGGGGGGGGGGGGGGGAGGGGGTAAGATCCCCTCAACCCCCTTCGTTTAAGAACGACGACGACGAGCGTGGAGAGCAACGCACTTTGCTGCCTCTGCATCATTAATGGCAAGGCGGCAAGGGTTCTCCGCTCCGCGACTCCTGCCCGGCCCCGCCCGGCCCCGCCCGGCCCCGCCCGGCCCCGCCCGGCCCCGCCCGGCCCCGCCCGGCCCCGCCCGGCCCCGCCTCGGCCCCGCCTCGCGCTCCTCCGTCTTTTTGCGCGCCGATCGCTCCGCTGCGCCTTCAGCCGCCCTGCCCTGCCCTGCCAGGGCTCTCGTGTCCAAAGTAAGTGTCTTCCCTTAACTGCTTTCAACAGGCGCGCTGCTCTGTGAGCGTGTGGCGGGGAGGGCTGCTGGAGGAAAAAGGGCCGTGCCTTATTTTGACTCACGGCCGACAGCGATATGCGGTTTCGGTCTGTGTCAGAGCAGTGAGAAGAAGTTTTTCGAGGCTGGGAGGTACGAATAGTACTGTACCTGCGTGGTCCGGTCGGTGAGGTGTAGCCGAGGTGTAGCCGAGGTGAAGCAGCCCCGCAGTGCCGAACGTCGACAACGCGCAGTTCAGAACTGAACTATATAAGGCAGGGTCGAATTTTGTTGTAGAGAGAAAAAAAACGCCTTCCAGAACTAAACGTCTGTAGAACGCTTTTTTTTTCAAATTTAAAAACAACATGTTGTTGTCATCTTTTTTTTTTTTCGTTTTGGTCTGTCCGCAACGCCTGCGTGCGGGCGGTGGTGTTGTGCTGCCGTGCAGTGCGTCCCACCTACGCAGCCTGCTGCTGACGCAGAAGGGACACACACACACACACACACACACACACACACACACACATACACACACAAGATGCCCCGGCCAAGTTAATTACAGGCAATCAAGCCCCTATTCTTTCTGACATCATTATACGATCACGAGTGCCTGTGTGTGTGCTGTACATAAAAAGCGAGAAGGGAGACAGAGGGGGAGGAGGGGGGGGGGGCAAGAAATCGTATCGAAGCCTTGAAGTCTCCTTCCCCTTCTCCCCGAGTAAACACCCTCCCGTCCCGATTGGCCGGTCCGGTCGGTGTGTAACACAGAAGGAGCTCGCCCGCTCTCCCCGCCGATTCAGTCCACTCGCCGTGTCGCTGTGCCTCCAGGAAACGGCTCAACTTCTGGGCGTTGTTTCCGATATAGAGGATGGTGATGATGATGATGCTGGTGACTCACAGGAAGAGGGGAGGCGATAAAAACTGTACGAGTCGAGTTTAGTGTGACCGGCGCGGTGTACACGGCGCAGGCAGCGGGCGGCGGACTATCAAACTGGCTCCACGGTTTGTCGCTGCCGGTCGCCGCGGAAACGACGCTTGAAACGCTCGTCCTCCGCGAAGAATCTGTTCTCGACGATGAGCTCGATGTTGAGGATGATGATGACGACGGTGACATCGGTGTCATGGCACCAGCATGGTTTTTCGCGAGTACGTCATCGTCCAAGACCTTGTCCACGCGGGTATTAGCCAGCATAAGGCGCCTGGCGGGTAGGCAACGGCAGCTGCTGCGACGCACGCGTGTCGTGCGGGCTGGCCTACCCTGGCTCTCGCAGGCGCTCGACGCCGCACTCGGTCTTCGTTGGCGTAGCTTGGAGAGGTTTCGGAGGCAGTTCAGTGCGCTTCGTGTTCGAGTGTTCCGGAGGTAAATGACACATATGCAGCGTTCTATTCCGATACATTCCTGTCAAAGTCCAGAGTGCTCCCGGAGTGCTTCAAAGTCGGCGCACAGCGGGGAACCGCTCGTACGGAGTGTTGAGGTGTCGCAGACTGGTTCTCAGCGGCGTGGTGAAGGCTCGGTGAAGGCTCGGCGGAGGCTAGTCTCGGGCGGAGGCCTTGGCATTGGCCGTTACGTCGCCAACAGGACGCTCGGCGCAGCGAGCAACAGAGTGCAGGCGAGGCGAGGCACGGCGAGGCATGAGCCGCGCGCTGCATTGCGCTGCATGCCGAGTGCATATGCCGAGCGAGCGCGGAGCGGCGCGGCAGTGCGACCTTGGCTGCGGAGAAGAATGGTGTCATCACGCAGGCGAAGCGGCGCTGCAAGAGCGGTATTAACACACACACGCACGCACACATACACATGCGCGCGGAGCTGGTGAGGAGTGGCCTGTGCGTGTCATGTGTGATGGAAATCCGCACACCGTATCCACTTTGTATCGTTTTGTCTAATCTAGAAATACCTCTGCTGCAGTAATTAGAGGCTAGCTGCGCAGGTAAAAATGACGGGCAGAGAGGGAAACTCTCTGTCATCACAGATGAAGCAAAGAACGAGTAAAACGCGTCTTTGACTCCGTAAGCTAGGAATTTTTCAACCTTGAGATACGAATAATTTCATGGTTTGAGGGGGGGGAATGATCGAATCCAGTCCTGAAATGAGACATTTCCTTCTGATGCATTCGTCATCATTACGAGCCCGCCCAAGCAAATTATCCGTCCAAGCGCTGTACGCACACACACACACACACACACACACACACACACACACACACACACACACACACACAGCACCGCGCAAGCAGTGGGGTGGGGACCGAGTGGGGACAGTGTTGGTGTTGCCTGTCGCCAAGGCGCGCACAGGACGCATGGCAGGACGTATTCCGCGACGATGACGGATGATGCAGAGAGAGATAGAGAGGGAGAGGGGGAGAGAGAGAGAGAGAGAGAGAGAGAGAGAGAGAGAGAGAGAGAGAGAGAGAGAGAGAGAGAGAGAGAGAGAGAGAGAGAGAGAGAGAGAGAGAGAGAGAGAGAGAGAGAGAGAGAGAGAGAGAGAGAGAGAGAGAGAGAGAGAGAGAGAGAGAGAGAGAGAGAGAGAGGGAGAGAGAGAGAGAGAGAAGAGAAAGAGAGAGGTATGAGTATGAAATCGGCCGAGAAGCGACACATTTTTCGTCCTCCTTGCCTTTAATTAAGGCACTAATAGTGAAACAAGCCACTAACGATTTTGTACATAAGGACGTTACGCACATAACCTATTTATGACTACTTGTGTACAGGAGCTACGTGTAGTTACTTTTTCTGTGATATTTTCAGAGCACCGCTGCCCTGTTTTCCTCGTTCCCTCTCGGCACATAACACGGTTATGAGACAGCAACACCAGCTGGGTCTCAGTGTGGCCCGGCGGGGCCTCGGCTGGGCGCCACCACCGCTGCAGGGCCTTGGTGGACAGACATCCTCCTCCCCCTCCTGGGGGCCTTGGCCATGACAGCAGCCCAGACACGACCAGGTTGACGAGGTCCGCCCGGGCCCGCCCCCCGCCGCCCGCTGTCCCAGCGCTAGTAGGGACACCAGCACCCCGGGCCAGCCCAGCACAGCACCCGCACTCCCGCACACCACATCCCTCACCCACCCCCACGATCGGGTTCGGAGGGAACGCCGTGGAAAGAAACCGTGTACAGCAGGTACTGTGCAGCACTGTGTACTGCGTACCGATCGCTGTGTACTGTGTACCGTTCGCCGTGTACTGTGTACAGTGCGCTGTGTACTGTGTACTCCTGTGGCGGGCCCTTGGCAGCCCTTGGCAGCCCTCGGCCCAGCACAGCACAGCCCTCCTCACGGGCCGACGCATGCTTTGTGTGTTCCACTCACCACACGGCACAGGGCACAGGGCACAGGCACACTCGCAGAGCCGGCAGAGCCGTGGGCAGGGCACTGCAGGGCCGGGCTCAGCTCGTGTCCAGAGTGTGGCCCTGCGGGGCCCTGCGGGGCCCTCGGCCGGGTCTTGGGCCCCCCTGCGGTGTGACGGCATGTAGTCCGCCGGCCTCGGCCTCGGCCCCCAGCCTGCCCACCACTTAGCCGCCTGTCTGGGCCGCTATTCACTGCTAAGAGGGCGGAAAAGAGTCGTGCCCTGCCACAACCCCCAGCCCCAGCCCCAGCCCCAGCCCCAGCCCCAGATCCAGATCCAGCTCCAGCTCCAGCTCCAGCTCCAGCTCCAGCTCCAGCTCCAGCCCCAGCCCCAGCTCCAGTCCCAGCCCTAGCCCCAGCCCCAGCCCCAGCCCCAGCCCCAGCTCCAGCTCCAGCCCCAGCTCCAGCTCCAGCTCCAGCTCCAGCTCCAGCCCCAGCCCCAGCTCCAGCTCCAGCTCCAGCCCCAGCCCCAGCTCCAGCTCCAGCCCCAGCCCCAGCCCCAGCCCCAGCTCCAGCCCCAGCTCCAGCCCCAGCCCCAGCCCCAGCTCCAGTCCCAGCTCCAGTCCCAGCCCCGGCTCCAGCCCCAGCCCCAGCCCCAGCCCCAGATCCAGCTCCAGCTCCAGCTCCAGCTCCAGCCCCAGCCCCAGATCCAGCTCCAGCTCCAGCCCCAGCCCCAGCTCCAGCCCCAGCCCCAGCTCCAGCTCCCTGCCCCCATCCACTTGTCACTCCCACGCACGGCCCCAGGAAAGCCGCGCGCACCCATCCCATCCCGTCTCCTCCTGTTCTTGGCATGGAAAGGGGAGTCTTAAGTGCGCGTTCGCCCCCAACGGGATTACTCGGCATTACCCCCTCCGAAGCAGGAGCCCGGTGGACCCGGGCCGGGCGTAGCGCGCAGTCCTCCACAACCCCTCTGCGCGTTTTTGGACGACCGAGAAGAGAACTTCATTGCGTGCGACACAGGCGGAGCTGTTCGGGGAGACCGCCGGACAAAGAGAGGGACAGGGAGGGGGTGAGAGCGAGAGAGAGAGAGAGACAGAGAGAGACAGAGAGAGAGACGTAAGCCGCACGGCTCGAGGGAGGGGAGGGCTCTTTGCGTTGGACCAAACAACCAACAACTTTCGCCCCGGCTGTATCGTCACCCCCCGCGTACCGGCTCGGCCCGGCCCGGCTCGGCCAGATCATGAGGGGGTAGTCTCAATTGATTCCGAACGAGTTCTCGAGCAGTACGACCCGTGGACGTAGACGGTGGTAGACGGAGGCTCTAGTGTGTCCGCGCAGGGGGTACCGTTATCACGGGCACGGCCTGTGGTAGATGTAAACCCCGCGGGGCACGAATTTATGTCTTTTTAAATTTTGTGCGCAAATAATTTGAAACTAGGGGAATCTAGGGTCGGTATAGTGATATACACGAAAAAAAAAATTCCTGTCTTGTTTTTGTTCTTTATTTTTTTGTTTTGTTTTTGGCTAACTGATTGCGCATGGGTGTATCGATTCATGCCCCGAGAGGAGGGTGGATCTCAATATTTACCCGTCTCGGTTTTTTGTCCATACCCACCCCCGCCGCCGCCGCCGCCGCCCCCACCAAGGCCCTCACCGCCCCCGCCGTGCCGTGAGTCGTCAAGCCGAAAATGATGGAGGAATAAGCGATCCAATCTCGAGTCTGGGATGAGGAGAACTTGTTACAGTCGATCCCCATTCACGTCGCGGCCAGGCGCGGGGCTGACTCCGCCTGTGATTAGGTTTGTCTCCCTCTCCCTCTTTCGTCCCCCACCTCCCGCGTCCCTTCAAAACAATGACGAGGGTCGTGGAGTGAGCAAAGCTGGTAGAGCAGCCAGAGCTGACCTCTGGCGGAGGGGATCGGAATCATGTGTGATTGATGAGGCCACGCACGCCTGTGCCGGTGCCTGTTCCGTGCCCCGGCCCCCGGCCAGCCGTGCCCCGCACGCCGCAGCGCAGCGCCTTCTCGTGTGTGTGTGTGTGTGTGTGTGTGTGTGTGTGTGTGTGTGTGTGTGTGTGTGTGTGTGTGTGGCCGTGCTGACAGCGGCGGTGGGGCGGGTAACGGGTAACGGTGACGGTGTGGGGGTGGACGCTCGGCTGCGCCGGCTGCGCCCCGCCCAAGGCCCCCGAGGCCCCCGAGGCCCCCGAGGCGTCGCCTTAGCGCACCGCACCTCTCAGACTGCTTCGTGGGCTTCGCGCTTCCCTCCCGGGTAGTGTGACAGGGCCCCCGGACCCCTCGGGGAACCCCTCGGGGATCCCGCCGAATCCATCTTGGCAGCACCGACCCTCCCCCCGACTTGGGTCGTCAGGGAGGTACGCAGCGCCCACACTACTTCTTGCTCATTACCGGCTCGCGGCGGGTGTGGGGGCGCAAGGTGCAACCCGAGCATGACGGAGCGGAGCAGGAGGCCAGTCTGACCCGGCGGGGGCTGCGGGGGCTGCGGGGGCCACAGGCGAGATAGATGTCGCCACGGGCACGGCCACCCCCGGAGGACCTATTCCCGACACCTCCGCCCCCACCCCGCCCCCGCCGCCAAAGTCTCGGGGGCGATATCGCCCCTCTCGCCCCCGCTCCTCCGAGCCACTACAGGAACCTCCCCCACCCCCACCCCTGCGGGTGAACCGGCTGGAGTTGAGCCCACGCCATCATCCCGCCGTTCAAACATTTGGCGAACTAAACAAACTCATTCCGATGGACAGGACTCTCGGGGGGGGGGGGGGGGGCATACACACACACACACACACACACACACACAGGGCGCGCGTAGGGCGCCGCGGCAAAACTCTTCTAAACAAAGGGAAACCGAACTAAAAGTAGCGGCAGCAGCAGCTGCGTCGGGGAACCGACGCCACCGTCAGCTCAGCAGCGGACGGTCGCAGCCCGGCAGGTAGGCCACCCAACGCGCAGCACTGCGAGCGCCGCGGCCTATCCTGCGATCCGCAGGCGGCCCCGGCTGAGCCTCGGGGAGGAGCGCGTCGCGCAGAGTCAGTGCAGGTGCAATAATCACGAAAATCACAGCCGGTTGAAAAGAGTAAAATAGTAAAAAATAGGAATTTATTTAAAAATTATTTACCTGCAAGTGATTGTTTTCCGAGCATGATTTGTTTACCTGCACTAACTCTCTCTGTCTCTGCCTCTGTCTCTGTCTGTCTGTCTGTCTGTCTGTCTGTCTGTCTCTCTCTCTCTCTCTCTCTCTCTCTCTCTCTCTCTCTCTCTCTCTCTCTCTCTCTCTCTCTCTCTCTCTCTCTCTCTCTCTCTGAACTGATTCGTGATTCGACGCTCGGAGAGTAAATATATGTCTCATCGAATGCTACGTCCGTCCGTCCGGGCCGTGTGTTGTAGTGCAGTGCGGGGGTCCCCAGGACGATAACATCTCCGACGGCGGCCGTTATGTCTCAGTGTCTGCGCGCACACACACACGCGCGCGCGCGCCATGGACTCCCCTATCTCCCGCCACCCCCCCCCCCCCCTCCCCCCGAGCCCCAGCTCGCTGGCTATCCTTTCGCACTGAGAAATATAAATCCCCAAAGTTGGCCGCTGGTGTATCCTGGATTATATGCGATACTGCCGCTCGCTGCCCCGCTCCCCTCCCCTCCCCTCCCCGCTCGCTGCCCTCCCCTCCCCTCCCCGCTCCGCGTCCTCCGCCGCCGTTTCTTTCGCAAACTTTGCCGCCGTGCGCAGGACGGCCGGGGGCGGCAAATGAACGGGCTGCACTTATATCGGCGTGTGTCGTGGCGCGGCGTGGCCAGGCCGTGTCTGCCGGAGTCTCCGCCAGGGGCGCTGGCCGCACCGGTGCTGCGGGGCTGTGTCATGAGGCTTGGCGGTGGCCGGGCCCCGCTTTGATGTGCCCCCTCACGCCCGACTGGCGTGGACCGCGCGCCGACTCCCACCTGGCCGAGGCAGCGCTCCGCTGCCGGCGGCCGGCCGTCTCTCTCGCACGCCGTCACGCATCACTCCATCTCACTCTTCCTTTGACGTTCGCGCAGAGACACGGCCGCCGAAGGCACTTCCCTCCGCCTCGTCTGCGCGTCACGAGGCCCCGCCCGGCCCCGCCTGGCCCCGCCTGGCCCCGCCTGGCCCCGCCCGGCCCCGCCCGGCCCCGCCTGGCCCCGCCTGGCCCCGCCCGGCCCCGCCCGGCCCCGCCTTCTGGGAGCGCGTCGCCGGTAGCCGCACATGCTGGCTTCCCTAGCGCGGGCCTTTGACTTAAAGAGGAAGGCACCGACATCGGTGTTCTCAGATAAGTTCGGGGAAAGGAGCAGGGCAGAGCGCCTGCAAGTGCCGGGGTAGGCAAGCCCGCGCGACCGCCTGGCCAGCGGCTCACCTACCCAGCACGGCGCTCAGCGGCTCACAATGGCGCCCGCTGGGTAGGCAACCGCGACTTGCGCATACCGACGTGTCGTGCGGGCTGGCCTACCCTGGAATTCGCAGGCGCTCCCTTCGACATTCGCTGTACTTAAAGGTGGGAGGGGAATTTCGACGGATCGTATCGATGGGTCCTAAGAACAACGTCCGTTCTCCCGTGCGCATCTCAACAACGTCTGATCTCGAAGCGCCGGAGAACGGAGAACGGGCGGAGAACGGACGTTGTTCTTAGGACCCATCGAGTATGCCTCCCTCCGCCGATGGACGCGAAGGTACGGCGGAATTCAACCTTTAACCGAAACCTTAACGAAAACTTTAAGGACAAAACTTTTTTCCTCGCGCCGTGCTCCGTGCCGAACTCCTCCAGGCACTAGGCGACGTCGTCGCAGAGGCCCGCAGGGGAGGGCGGGCCGGGGAGGCCAAACACCCGAACCTAATCTAGTTTTCAAACGGAAAGCGGCGGAGCAGGCAACGAGTGGTCCACAGGAAAACAACATGAGAAAGAGAGAGAGAGAGAGAGAGAGAGAGAGAGAGAGAGAGAGAGAGAGAGAGAGAGAGAGAGAGAGAGAGAGAGAAAGAGAAGAGAGAGAGGGGAGAGAGACAGAGACAGAGACAGAGAGAGAGAGACAGAGAGAGACAGAGAGAGAGAGAGAGAGAGAGAGAGAGAGAGAGAGAGAGAGAGAGAGAGAGAGAGAGGACAGAAAGGCGAAAAATTAAAATAAAATCCACGCTAGACACGACGCGGGATGCGCAGCTGCGTCACATGAATAGCGGGCCTCCATACCGCCGCCAGCCCCCCCCCACCAGATCACAGCGAGGCAAGGGGGTGGCTCGGCGCGGCCGCAGACGCCGGCTCCTAGTTGTGAGCGTCGCCACCAGAGCGCGCCACCAGCCAGGCCCACGAATCTCGAGCGATTTACAGAAGGTTTTGAATACTATCTTAACAACACTCGCGCACTCAGATAAATCATCAAAAGGGGTACGCAGCCTAACGGATTATGCGACGTAAGCTCAAACCTAATTTTATGAGAGTGAAGAGAGCCTGGGGCGCCTGCTGGGTAGGCAACCGCAACTTGTGTTTGCAGGCGTGTTGCGCTGGCTGGAGGCTGGACTACCCCGCAGGCGCTAAGGCGTCGCCGTTCTTTCGCGGTTTTGAGGTGGGAGGAAGTGTGAAACGGAGCATCTTTTCTATTTGCCTGCCTGTCTGTCTGTCTGTCTGTTTATCTGTCTGTCTGTATCTGTCTGGGGGCTGTTCCGCCCAGCCGGAGCCTGCTGCTGAGGCGCCCTGGAAGTCGACCTGCCCTCTCCGCCAAGTACCTCGTTAATACTTGAGCAAAACTCGCGACGACACGCGAATTTACATACTTTAATGTTACTTCGGCAAACTCGAGTGGAGTGGAGTTGTCCCGCGGAGCTGCGCCGCGCCGGCACCGCCTCTCCGACTGCCTGACGACGACCCCTGACAAAGGACCTCAAGAGCCTGGGGGGGGGGGGGGGCGCCCCGAGCCCTGCACCTCGGCGATGATGGTCCCTCAGCCCTGCAGGGACTGCTGGAAAAGAGTGAACCGTGCAAACATCCTCCCCCTCCTTGTGTATGAAAGGGGAGGAGGGCGGCGAGCCGGCACAGCCAAGTCATCGTGATGAGCTGCGAACGCTACGACGAGTCTGAATGGCACTCCCCCGCCACGCGCCCCCCACGGACACGCACACACCCGCCGTGCACCCCCCACCCCCTGCAAAGGAGGGATTATTCCACGCCAGCGGCAAAGCCATAATGATGATGGCAGATGTTATACGTGAGCCATCACAGGCGTAGCAGCGCCAGCAGCGCCATAGCAGCGCACGGGGGAGGCCTGGGTTCCTATTCCTTTCCGAGGCTGACCTTCTCTTCAGGGGTGGCTGCTTTGTTAGAGAGTATTATTGTCGTAGAAGAATGATGCGCCGGTCCCTCGTGACAAGCCTCTGTCATGGGCATCAACCCCGCGGGGGCGTCGCGGGGGCCCCCGTGGGGCTTCGGTGCATGCAACCGCCGGTCCTTGGCTTCCTCTTGTTGTTGTTGTTGTTGTCGGTTCGGCGCGATGCATCAAACGCGCGCGCTCGTTTTGCAGTGACCCTCCCCAGTCCGCCTCCAGCTCCAGGGGCTCCGGGGGGCCTCACTTGACACTGGAGAGCCCGGAGTATTCCCACGGCGGCGGCGGCGGCACGTCGTTAGCCCCCACCCCTTCCGCCGCGCTGCGCCACTCCGCAACAACGGCGAGCTCTGCAGCCCCCCATAGAGAGGGACCGGAGGGGACCGGAGGGGACGCGCTGCTCTCCCCCGTCAAGAGGCAGGGAAGGGCCGCGGCGGAGTGAGGAGGTCCCACCCCCTCCCCGCCACGTCCCATTCCCGGGGTAAGGAATCCGTCCCCGGCCGGCCCGCCGAGCCCGGCCGCCAGGGGCTTTGACCTACTTCTAAAAGGTCATGGGTGGCTCTTGGAAACAGACGCGCCGTCTGTGGAGGGGGAGGGGTGGGGTGCGGGGGCCGAGGTGGGGCTGGGGCGCGCGCCCCACGCCAATCGATAGCGCTGCAGCTTGAGAACGAGACAGAGCGGGGCGGGGCGGTACTGGGGGCGGTGCCGGAGGCGGTACTGGGGGCGGTGCTGGGGGCGGCGCTGGGGGCGGCGCTGGGGGCTGGGGTGTGCTTTGGCACTGACCGCTCCTCATTTGACCTTGACGTCAGTGCATCTCGCGGGGGTGGGAAACAAATTAACGCGAGCATAGTAACAGAAACAGGCATAATTTATTTCTAAAAAAAAATGTAATGAGATGTCATGGAACAAAGGTAAGTCGCCGACACCTGTGGCTGCTTCTGATGTCACAAGAACACACATACATCAACAGACTCACAGGGGAATCACCACAGTATCTTAGTATCCACGGAAACGATTGGGTAATGGCAAGCATCGGTAACACGTTGGATAAGATACCTAAAATAGGAAGTGACAGGACAATCTCCTAATTAAGATGACTAGGGTTCAAGAAGCAGAGAACACACGCACAAAGTAAGCTCGATGCAAAAAAATTTAATAACACATGCTTAAGACAGAAGACGCACGGGAGAGAGAGAAGGAAATATAATTCGGAGCAAATAGTTTCCGTGAAGAGAAATATTAGTTTTAAGGTGTTCTTAACTAATTCCCATCTGCCTCACACTCTTAAGCTAACGTTAGGATACGTGTGTGAAAAGAGCAAGTGCAAAGAAGCAAATCAAGGAAAATTGACAATGGTAATGGTAACTTGATGCGGGTTACGCTAGCTGCACTTAAGCACACATATCGGCTCGTCATCCAGTGATGTCACCAGTGGAGCACACAGTATTCTGTAAATATGGACTTGAACATAGATCAGTGAAATGAAATCCATAAAAATGACGACGAATGACAATGATAAATGAAAAAATGATAAATGAATAATGAAAAAGATGAGATACGAATAATGAAAATGGTGAGATATGAACCATGAAAATGATGTGTTATGAATCATGGAAATGATGACAGATGAATAATGAAAATGATGATAAATGAACATGATGACAAATGAACATGATGACAAATGAACATGATGACCATGATGACAAATAACATGATGACAAATGAACATGACAAATGAATGACAAATGAACATGAAGACAAATGAACATGACAAATGAACATGATGACAAATGAACGTAATGACAAATGAAAATGATGAAAAATGAAAATGATGATGTATGAATAATGAAAATGGTGAACAAAAAATGAAAATGAAAATGATGATGTATGAATAATGAAAATGATGAAAAATGAAAATGATAATGTATGAATGACGAAAATGATGAAAAATGAAAATGATAATGTATGAATAATGAAAATGATGATGTATGAATAATGGAAATGATGATGCATGAATAATGAAAATGGTGATATATGAATAATAAAAATGATGATGTATGAATAATGAAAATGATGAATGAATAATGAAAATGATGACAAATGAGTGATGAAAATGATAACAAATGAATAATGGAGATGATGACAAATGAATAATGAAAATGATGACAAATGACAACTATTAATAAAAATGTTGACAAATGATAATGATGAATGAAAATGGTTATGAATGATACTGACCACTGGTCAAAGAAATTGACGTGTCAATCTATGGGATTCGTATATGAATTTGAGTGAATAGCAATAAGCCAGCTATCAAACGAACGGGATAAATGATGTCAAGTATACGTGACGATAGAGATGAAATAAGTGTAATGAATGATTGTGCGGGGTGGGAAAAAAAATGATGACGGGTAGAGAATTAAATGACACTGAGGAATGAAATAAATGGCGATGGGGTATGAAATTAATGACGATGAAGGATGAAATGTAATGAGAAATGATTAGGCATAAAATATGATGAATAATGATGAGAGATGATTTGAATGATGATGAGATATGAAATGTATGATAATGGGGGATGAGATAAATGGGTAAATGGGGGATAAAATAAGATGAATAACGATGAATGGGTGCTATAAATGAAATGAATGAACGGTGAGAGATAAAATAAATGAAGATGAGGGGTGAAATAAATGACGATGAGGGGTGAAATAAATGACGATGAGGGATGAAATAAATGACGATGAGGGGTGAAAAATAACGAATATGTTGAGGGATGCGATAAATGAAATGAATGATGATAATGAATAAGATGAATGCCGATGAGATGAATGAGTGAATGATGAATGAATGATGAATAAAGGAATAATGAATAAATGATGAATAAAGGAATAATGAATAAATGAATGATGAACGAATGATGAATAAATGATGAATGAATGGTGAATAAATGACGAATGAATGATGAATAAATGACGAATGAATGATGAATAAATGATAGATGAATGATGAATAAATGATAGATGAATGATGAATGAATGATAGATGAATGATGAATGAATGATAGATGAATGATGAATGAATGATGAATGATGGATGAATGATGGATGAATGATGATGAATGATTGATGAATGAATGATGAATGATGGATGAATGAATGATGAATGATGGATGAATGAATGATGAATGAATGAATGATGAATGAATGATGAATAAATGATAAATGAATGATGAATGAATGATGAATGAATGATGAATGAATGATGGATGAATGATGAATGAATGATGGATGAATGATGAATGAATGATGAATGAATGATGGATGAATGATGAATGAATGATGAATGAATGATGAATGAATGAAATGGATAGGAATCAAATGAAGATACAAGAGCGAAAGTGCTAAGGCGAGGAATGAAGTAGGAGATTTCCTTATGGCGTATAAACACTAGCAGAGATCTAAAATATCACAATTCCAGACATTAGGTTAGCATTATTATTAACGTAGAATGGAAAGGCACATGCGCATTCGACACCGACGCATGAAAATTGAAAAAAATTTAGCGTGACATGCCGGGAACAGGATGATCCAATCAGGAAAGTGAAATCGAAGACAATGATAAGATGGTGATATATGAAAATATGATAATGATAGATGACGATGATAATGACGATGATGATGATGATGAAAGATGATGAATGATATCCATGATTAAATGCAAATTTAGATGACCCTTCTTGGAGATGAGTCAGGCTTGTACAAGGATCCAAAAATGCAGTGGGCGCGGAAGTGGTGATGGGGTGGGCACCGAGAAATGTGCCGTGCAGCCAACGTTAACATAATGTCCTAACACCGTAAAACAATACTATCTTATAACTAGTGCCGTCAGTGGATGCCTTCCAGCGGCGAGTAAGTCTTGTACTGGTACAGGTCGGAGCCGCCATAGCCGTACAGCAGCTTGCCCCTGCCATTCTCGTCGTAGTACGGGTACCGGTACTTGGGCCTACGAGCAAGCGGTCAGCGTTACGGTACACAGCAAAAACATCAATACAACAGCAGCGACAGCCTGGTCTCTCACCTTTCGAAGTACTGGAAGTTGGGTGCCTTCGGCGTGAGGACGCCCTTCTGGGCCTGGACCTGGGCCAGCAGGACGGCGCCGCATAGTACCTGCAACACACGCAGGGGATGGCAAGTTGCGGTGAATCTCACAAGTCGGCAGAAGTCGCTACAAGTGTCTGCACGCGCGTTGTGTTGACGGGTGAGGTGGCGACAACGGCGAGGTGCAGGATCAGGCCGGGTGACAGAGCCACTTCTACACATCCAGGTCGCCGACGTCAACAACAGGACACGATAAACATGTATGCAATCCTTTCGCTAGGAGTCGTCCGCCGTTGTTGTTGTCTGGCCTGAGCATTTCAAGAACATTATGCAATGCCGCTACGCCGCGCTGTGATGTAACGCTACGCTTCGCCCTGCTCCGCCCTGCTCCAGTCCGGATGGCTCCCCCTCCCCGGCCGGTCCGGCGTGTCTCGGGTGTGTGTGTGGGTGCTCCGCTGCTCCGCTGGGGTCTCTTCCGCCTTCAGCATGCATGCTGGAAGCGCCCCGCCAGCCGAGATCCTGTCGTAATTCCATGGAGAGAGTATGTCTCAACAAGGATCTTACTGCTTCCGCGCGCGAAATTAAAATTTGTGTGGGTTCCCTTTCGTCTCAAACCTGACTCACTTTTCTGTTCTCTCCACGACTTTGATCGAATTACTCATGCAGTTGTGGTTTTAAGGTCAACTCATAGGGAGGCAATGTGCCGCCTGATTGCCTACTACAGGGGCTTGTTGAATACCTCCAAGGGACGTTCCGACCCCCCCCCCCCCCTCCCCCTCCTAAACTGTTGACCCCACTGCCGTATCGGCAGCTGGATGAATCTGCCATTCTTTACACGGTAAAAGAAAAACCTTCATTTGAGAAGGATCTTTACAGAAGTTCGAAATGCATGATCCCTCAAAAAAGAGGGGTCTTCCTTCTATGTCGCGTCAAAAGTTGCCAATCCGGTCAGCGACCAAAATAAAGATGATTTTGCCCCACGTCAACTGGACTGAAATAATCAGCCTTCGCCATCTGGCCGGGAAGACTTCACCATACGAGACGGGGGTCAGGTGACCGAGGGCCGCATCCATTCATCTCACAGCTGCACAGTCGCGACTTTCTCGGCGGGGGTTCAGACCGAGGCGGGCCACGGAACCATGAATGAGCCGCGAGCACGGCCGATAATGACACTGCTGTGGCCCCGGCCGAGGCTGCCGCGGCCACACGAGAGCCCGGCCCGGCTCGGACGTAGAAAGTTCTGCCTCTGCCGCCGTGTCGGACACTCGCGG